>PVJH01040945.1:0-15336 GCA_004026705.1 Nesogale talazaci
GTTCACATCGCTATGATTGTTTTGGGTTTTCTGAGGCCTGATACCTCAACTCGTCGACACCCGTGATCACACAGGTTGTTGTGCTTCTTCCACGTGGACTTCCTCTCTGCCTCTACCATGACCCCAGTTCCACCTTACAAATCTGCTTCCTTGCTAGATGGTCACGTCTTTAACTTCTTTAAGACAACAGATGCTACAGCTTTTAATAGCCAGGCACCATATCTTCACCAATTTGCTCATGAACCCACTTTGTCTTCAGCAATCATGTCTGGAAGGTGGGCATCACGGAATGCCAGGTTATTAGAACAAAGTGTTCTTGTGTTGAGGGAGGACTTGAGTGGAGGCCCAATGTCCATCTGCTATCTTAATACTTAGCATATAGATATATGTACATAGACCTATACTTATAACTACATTAACATATGTACACGCCTATGTTTATACTTTTATACATGCCTTTTGCCTAGCTTGTTTCTCTATTTCCTTTTACTTTCCTCCTGTCCCACAATCATGCTCAACCATCATTCTGCTTTCAATAACTCCTTTGGGCTACATTGTACTTGATCACGCCCCACCACACATTCTCACCCCATTCACCATTGATTTTAGATCTTTGGTCCTTCCCTCCTCCCTGGTTTTTTTGACTCTCCCTTTTCTTCCCCCCACCTCCTCCTCTCCCAAGTCCTCCCTGAAACCATTGGTCCCGCTGTTTTCCCCTTAGAATTGTTTATCCTGCCAATCTTATCTAGATAGATATGAATAGAAAAGAAGAAAAATAAAAGAAAAATAAAATTAAAATGAACAAACAAACAAACAAAGCCTATAAGTAGTTCCAGGTCTGTCTGTGGACTCTTATGAATGTCTTCTGGTTGAGTCTGATGAGGTGCCCGGGTCCAAAGTTGTTCTCGGGATTTTTGGGGGACTTTGTTGCTTTGCTCCACTTGTTCTTCTGTTGTGCTCCCTTTGGGTTATGTCCCGGTGGAGGGGTGGGGGCCATAATTCCCACGCTGTGTCTCTCGTGCTGTCCTCAGTAGCACTGTGGGTCAGTGAGGAGACATTGAGTCTTGTGATGAAAGCAGCCCTAAGGTCCTCTCTGTCCATTGGCTGCCCTGAACTGGAATGTCGTCCTTGAGACTTGGTGGGCAAGGAGACAGTCCACTCTCTCTTTCCTTCTTAGTTTGCTCCCATCTGGTCTGGGAAGACCCGCCACTCTGCCTGGGCTGTATCTTCAGGGCTGCCCTCTGTAGTGCATTCTTCTGGGGAGGGGGGGGGTTGGCATAGCTGGGATAGGGACCAGTTCCGCAGACCTCTCTGTTAAGTTTGTTGCTTTATGCCAGTATGTTTCCCTCAAGGTTTGGCATACCAGCTTGAGGTCTGGTCCCCTTTCCCCTTTCCTGTGGAGACATAAATCATACAATCCCCATGAGTGGGTTAGTGCTCTGTTACTCCCACTGTCTGCATCTTCTTCTTTTTCCTTCTCTTTTCCCCTCCTTTTAGTTAATGAGAGCAGATAGCCTCATCTTATTCCTGAGGAGAGGCTGGTGGTTTTCAACTACTGACCTTGCAGCTAGCAGTCCAACACAGACTACACTAGGCCAGCAGGGCCAGTCCCTAGCTTTCCCCCATTTCTTGCAGCACACTCCACTTCTTCCTGCCTCAGGGCCTTTGCACATGTGGTTCTTTCAGCCGGAGCCTTCTTGTGACTGCTCTGCTTGATGGCTCCTTCTTGGCCACTAAGATTCAGTTCAAATGTGCCCTCGGGGAGGCCTCCTGAGAGTGGTGTTCCCTCTCCTCTGCCTGGCCTTCCACCACATACCAATTGCACATGTTCTAAGGGCCTGCTTGCACAAACCCCTCTCTGTCCTATCTGCTTTCCCTATTGGACTGCAGGCTTGGCCAGCTCTGGGCCTGGGCATGGTATACTGCGATGTGTCTGTGTGACTGGCCTGTTCATGGTTTACCCAGGTCTGAGGGCTCCCCAGATGACAGGACTTCCACTGCTAAAAATGGGCCTCTCTGCCAGTGTGTCATAGTGACCCTACAGGACAGGGTATAACTGCCTCTGTGGGTTTCTGAGACTGTAACTCTACGGGAATAGAAACCCTATCTTTCTTCTCCAAAACGGCTGGCGGGTTTGAACTGGTGACCTTGCAGCTAGCAGTTCAAGGTGTGACCATTACGCCACTGGGGCTCCTTAACCCTGAGATAGCCCTGGGCAGATGGATAGGTGGCCTCCTGCCTCACAGTGCTGGCATGGACAGGTGTTTGATATGGGTGATGGTGGTCGTGGTTGTGTCTTGGGCGTGGGAAGTGTGTGCAGGTGGGCCAGGTGCTGCGTGTAAGGGTTTGGCAGACTGTGAACCAGCAAACAGGTTGAAGACTAGATGGGAGAGACCGACAGCGCTTCTGAAAAGAAATGGGGATTCCTTGGAGGAAGTTCCTAGTGGGAGGACCAGGTTCCCTCTAGGCCTGCTTGTGGTAGACGCAGATACCTCCGCCTGGGACTCCCCTACCTCCAGGTTGTAGCTGGCACCTGCAGGCCCCCTAGCTTCTCTCAGAAGCTCACAGTTGCCCCCTCTCCCATTTGAATATTCTGAATAGAGCTGATTGCCTAAATTGAAGGTATTATACTATAATGATTGTTATAATTAAAACTATTATCATCTGAAAGAGACCAGAACATGGGAAACCACTGCAAAGACTTTTAAGGCATGTTTTTGAGTCAGATAAAAGCCTCTTTGTGTGGTGTGTTTAACCATGAGGGAGTCTGTGAGTGGGCTCCTGTATGCTCCAAAATGCAGCTCACAGTCAGCTGGCAGGGGAGGGTCTGAGGGGGTGGGGGGTGGGGGAGGTGGCCCAATGGGACATGGGGGCACACACTCACCCCTACCGTTAGGAAGGAGAGCCAGCACTCGGAGGGAAGTGTGTGCAGGTGGGCCAGGTGCTGTGTGCAGGGGTCTGGTGAGTGTGAGTCTGGGGGCTTCCAGTGCAGCAGGAAGGGATGGTTGCCTGGGGAAGCCCTGTGCTGCCTGGCCGTCTGAGGCTCTTGAAGCAGCTCGCCTAAGACCACTTGTCTCTCACGTCTTTCCTGTCTCTCTCTGGACTGTGAGTTCCTGAGGTCAGCTTCCGACTGTCCTTCCAGCCCCGCAGAAAGTGGATCCTGATCCGATCACAAGGCCGGGGAGCAGCAGACACTTTCCTGAAGTTTGGCTTGTTTAGTTTATACCTAGGCTCCGTGAAAGAATTCCAAACAGTTGGCGATGAAGGGTGGAAGCCTTCAGTGGATTGTAGGGATGGCCGCGCCGTGTAAGGAAGACCCCGATCCTCACAACTGGACCAATAGGCAACACCACGATCAACAGAGAAAAGATGGAAGCTGTGCAGTTCCGGCTTGAATCTCCAATCCGTGCTCAGGGAAGCAGCAATCAAGAGGTCACAAGGTGAGTTGCATTCGATACAACTGCCGGATAAGACCTCTGCAGAGTATTGCAGGTATGTCTTTGAGGACTATGGTGAGCCTGACCCAGGCCACGGTTTATACCATGGTCTCATATGCATATGAAAGTTGGACACTGAATAAAGAAAATCTTAGACGATCAATGAAAGTACCGCAGACTGCTCAACGGACCAACCGACCTGTCTTGGAAGAAGTATGGCCAGGGAGCTCTTTAGAAGGCAGGATGGCCAAGCTTTGTCTTAGACGCTTTGGGCATGTCGTCAGGAGAGCCCGTCCCTGGAGAAAGACATCCTGCTTGGTAAAGAGGAGGGGCCGTGAAAAAGAGGAAGTCCCTCTGGGAGCGGGACCTTGGCTGCCTCACCGGCTCAAGCCTAAGGACAATTGTGAGGACATCCCAGGATCCAGCAGTGCTTTGTTCTGTCATGCAAAGGGTGACAATGGTTGGAATGGACTTGTTGACACCTAACAACAACAAAACAACAACAACAACATCATACAGCCCAAATGCCAGATGTTCACCACTCCTATTGCAGGCAAATAGAGAACACATTTGCATTTTATGTAGTTTTTGGACATCAGAAGCTAATAATCGCCCCATTTCTTTTGTGTTCTTTTATAGCTACAATTGCAAATGGTTTTCCAAACTTGATGGCTGAACTGGCAATCTCTGACTGTCCCCAACACACCGGCATGGTTGGTCTACACAGACTAGTTTTGCATTTCTGTCCTGTAGACTCTCCCAGCCCTGAGCGTGTCCCTGGACTGTGGTCCTCTGGCCAGGAAGCACCGTAGCTTCAGCTCCTAGAGCAGTGGTTCTCAACCTGTGGGTCTTGACTCTTTGGGGGAGTGGAACGGCCCTTTCACGGGGGTCGCCTGATTCTTAACAGTAGCAAAATGACAGTGATGAAGTAGCCATGGAAATGATTTTATGGCGTGTGTGGGGGGGACCCACTACATGAGGAACTAAATTGAAGGGTTGCCCGCCGCATGAGGAAGGTTGAGAACCACAGTCTAGAGCTTCTCTTCACCTCCTTCTGGACAGTCACATCACCTCTTTGTTTGTCTGCTTTTAATCTCCTGTTTCTTGAGACTCACTTCATTCTTTCTTGGATCGTTTCTTCTTTGCGGGGCTGGGGGTGTTCCTCCTTCAGCAACTTCTTGAGAAGCAGTGACTTGGAGGTACAGTTTTTGAGACTTTATTTATCTGAAAATGTTTTTATTCTAGTCACACCTTTGATGGATAGCACCGTGACTCCACATTGGAAGTACGTTTCCCTCAGACGTTTGCAGCTATTGTTCTATTGTTTTCTTTGTTGTGAAGATGTTAGATGCCTCGTGCACTCTGAAGTTCGTGTGACCTGCTTGTTTTCTTGGGATGTTTGTAGGGCTTCTCTTCCTTTCTGTCTTCTATGCTTTGGGCTGCTCTTTGGAATGTTTTTCCACACTTTGTTTTCACGCACGGCGTCAGGCACTTGAAGGATCCATTAGATCTTGCGACGGATTCTCTTTCGTTTTCAGACTGTATCTTATATTTTGATCACTAGACACAGAGGCTATGCCTTTGGTTTTCTCTCTTTTTCAGTAAGTTCTGTTTGTCGAATGGCGAGCCTCCTGAATTCTAGCTTATTTTTTTCCCCTAAGAGCCAGAAGAATGTATCAACTTTATTTTTCAAGAGATCTGTTGATTTGTAAGATATCTTGGCACATTTTTAATTTCTAGAACTTTTATCTTGTCCTTTGAATGCTACTTTTTACAGCTTCATCTGTTTTGATTTCATGAATGTAATATTATATTTCAGAAGCAATTAGAATGCATATATAGGAGCGTAAGTAAACAAAGTATGCTTCCAAGGTCTGGAACAGACTTACTATTAAACATAGAGCACGGTCCCCCTGATGATGCTGACTTCCACTTCATACTGGGTCAATTGGCCTCCCTCGAGACTCACCTGAATTTGTTCTAGTTGCGAGGACCTCTTGCCTGTTCCATGACAAAAATGTCTTCCCTGTTTTTAAAAATATTGATAGAGTCCCTTTTTGCCCTCTTCATTGTGTGGCTAGTTTTATAGGACTACTGTTTTATCCTTACCACTCCATTTCTTTATTGTTTCTGGTCGATCTACCAGTTTGTGAAGCACAGAAGGAGTGGATGCATAGAGAGAAGAACTGATGCCAAGGTTCACAGGGGATGTGTGTGTGTGTGTGTGTGTGTGTGTGTGTGTTGGGGGGGGAGATGGGTCTGGCAAGGAGATTTGGGAAGTAAACAATGGAGGTGGGAGGGGCAATGAGCCCTAGAACGGAAGGTGATTACACAACTCTTTTAAGAACAGATTTAATCATGCAGGGAAAAATAAAGAAAATGGTCTGAAACTGATTAGGGTAATGATTGTACAATTCTTCTTGAGATGATTGAACTACTGAATTGTGTGCTATGTGGATTAAGTGCCCCCCCCACCCCAAATGGTTTAAAAATGATCTTCATAATGAAAAAAATACAAAAAAAAAAAAAATCTGTGCACGAAACAGTAAAAAACAAAAAAACCCCAAATACAAAAAAATCCTATGCCTGAAATAGTAAAAAAAAAAACCCCAAACAACCCCAAACAACTAACGAAGTAATGCAAGTTCCACCTCTTGAAAACGGGAAGTGGCTCTGAGAAGCGTCTTTGGGCTTTTAGGGCTGTCGGGCGCTGGGAGCCGGTGTACTTGGTGAGGGGCGGCCTTGGTGCCCTGGGCCACCGCCACGGTGTCCTGCTTGCTCAGCTCCCCGGGCAGCAGCAGGCACACACTCAGCCATCCGGGTCTCCCGGGCCATGAAGGTCAAGCACTTGTTGTCATGCGCTCGAGGGAGTCCTTGACCGTCGAGTTGACGATGCCGGTGGCGTTGGACGAGATGCTGCCGCGGAGGGGACCTGCTTGAGCACCTTGTGCGCGTGGCAGCGCGACTCTCCTGGAGGCACGTCCTTCCTCTGGGACTCGGCCACCGCCTCCTGGGAGCCCTCCTGGGGCGTGAAGGGAGGTAAGGACCAGGGCAAGTGCCGAAACCGAAGAGAACTTGAAGGGAAGCGAGTACAGCGGTTTGTGAGCTGCCTGTGGAGAGGCAGTCCTGTAGAGATCTGTCCCGCAGATGGAACGGAGAACCTCTGGGAGCGGGGAAATGCCGCCCAGGCGCAAGAGGGAAATCAACCAGGGCAGGAAAGCCCCAGGTGTGCTCCTGTCCTGTTATATAACTCTTTTGTAACCGTGATTGTAGAGGTTAAGGTTTAACAAAAAGGATTTAATGGAAAATTAAAATTTTGAGAAAAAAACTGAAAAAGAAAAAAAGAAGTACTTCTGCAAAACCATCGGTGGCAATTACCTAATCTGGTATCAATTTGAGGATTAAGAGTATAGGGGTGGCATCTAGCCTGTCAATCTGGAGCTAGTCAATGAGACCTCTGTGGGCATAGCTTTCTCCTCAGAGAATTCTGGGAAATGTGGCAATTCTTTCTTGGAGGTGGGAGACACTATCTCACTCCCTCCCTTGGAGACAGTTGACGGACAACGCTGACTTCCTGTAAGACATCCCTAGAAGAAGCCACAGGGAGCTACCCTGAGGTAGCCCTGGGTCATGGAGCAGCCAATGTGGAGACCCCTGTGAGGGCTGAGATGTTTACAGCGCCACTGGATCCAAAGGCATTTTACCCATCTGGCTTGTGACCATCTTGCATTCGGCGTCATTGCGTGTGTTTTGTGAGTCTAAAGAAGACTTTATAGACTGGTATCAGATATATGAGCTGATATCAGACTTGTGGGCTTGGACTGGACTAGGTTGGAAGGCTTTTGTAAGGTTCAATGACCTTTTTAATAAAACTCTCTCTTATGCACATACATAAGCATGTCTATGGGTGTGTTTCTCTAGGTTACCTGCACAAGAACACCATCTCGTTGCTCTTGGATCCATACTGGCCCACAGCAGGCACGTAGGACAGACCCAGTGGGTCTGCTCCAGTGCATTTCTGAGACTGTCAGTCTTATGGGGGGAGACGGCCTCCTCTTTTTCTGTGGAGCAGCTAATGGTTTCAAACTGCTGACCTTCCTCTTCATAGCCCAGCTTGTCACTCACTATAGCAGCAGGACTCCTACACAGCTGTAGAAGCCCTTATGTGAGCAGAAATATTAACACATAAGGTGATTGTTTCTTGACGTATCTTCTATCTACATCTGTACCCTTTTGAAAGCAGTGCTTTCTTCCTTTCAGCCATCTCTTAAAGAGTCCTGTGCTCTTCGCCTTGTTGAAAAACAAAACCAAACCAAACTCACCCTCATGGACCCTATAGGACAGGGTAGAATTGCCCGCCCTGGGTTTCCAAGACTGCAACCACTTACGGGAATGGAAAGGTGGAAAGCCCCAATTCCTCTCCTCTGACACCTGCCACCACCACCACCACCCCCCCGCCCCCGCATCCGTGATGGTGGTTGTTGTTAGACATTGTCAAGTTGGTCAGACTCAGCGCCCTGTGCCCCTGCACAAGTGTTTTGTTGGATCTTATCAAGAGTCTTTCTCTTTGCCATTACCCTTCCCCCTTCTCAGGAGGTCTGCTGATCGTGGTCCCACTGAGAGCTCCATGGCCACGGTTCAAGACCACTAGCAGCTCTGACTCCTGCCCTTTCTACTCCTGTAAAGAGTGACAGTTTCAGAAATCCACTGGGGGTCCCCTACCAGTCAGCACTGACTCAGTGGCAGTGAGTTTTTTTTCTTCTCTTTCCACATTTTATCAAGCATAATATCCTTTTTCAGAGACTGGTTACTCCTGAAACCACATCCAAAGTATGTGTGACAAAGTTGTGTCCTCATCACTTCCAAGGGGCATTCTGGCTGTACTTCTTCCAAGATGGATTTAGTTGTCTCTTTTGGCAGTCCATGGTGTTATCAATATTCTTGGCCACCACCACGATTCTAATGCATCGATCCTTCTTCAGGCTTCCTTGGTCAATATCCAATTTTCACATGCCCACGAACAATGGAAAAATACCGCGGCTTGGGTCAGGTGCACTTTAGTCCTCAAAGGACATCCCTGCTCTTCAGGATCAATTGCTCTTTTATCATATCAAGGCTTCAGTTTGGGCATCCTGAGGGACTCAATTTGTGTTTATTTTCAATGTTCTTTGAGTTTGGGAAGCAAATAGAAATCAGAAAGGGCAAACTGGAGTTGTAGAGCGCATGGGATACGGTTTCTCAGTGAAATTCTCAAAAGACAGCCCTTGCTATCTTCAAAGAATAAGTAGGTATATTGTTGTGGTGGGGGAAAAAATCTAAGCCCAATTTTCCTGGTCTTTTTTCACCAATGTAGATTCCAGTTTCTAAAGGATGTCTTCAAAACAAGTCCCAGTGAATGCTCCCTGTTCCTTGAGAAAATCTCTGAAGAACATCTCCATTGGAAGGCTCCAAACAGTTACCAGTAACCTCTTGAGCTAGCCCCTCTGCTTTCAATTCAACTGGTCCAGCGGATCCTTTCAGAAGCCACTGATAAGACTGGACTTTGCTGCCTCGATTGGCCAATCCAAGACTCATCCTTGGTCATGATTCGCTCTATACAATTGGCATCATTAGCTTTGATCTTGCTTAAAAGACACACGTAAAGGTCAACTTTGACACTACCTGACCTTGACACAATGCTTCTTGACACTTATCAAGCTGAAAGCTTATGTGAAGGTTCAGGTGCTCACTCACAAATGAAAATGTCAGGCTTCCCAGCGATGGTCATTCTACAGGTTTCTGTCACTGCTTTCTGGACTTCAGCCCCCATTTTTTCATTTGGTGAGGGCGACAGTCTTTCCTTGCTTGGCTCATCTTTGAAGTCTTCCTGACCTTCCTTAAAACACTTGGTTCATCTAAGCACTGATTTTTTTTGCTTTCAAAATATTTTAATATGCTTTGATTAGATTTGCTATAAGCATTGGTCTTGTCTGAAGGCATGTTACACACTTAATAAATAGTTTTTGTGCTCTTATCTGTCATCTCCCTCTCTCTCTCAAGATAATTTTATTAGAGCCTCAAACAACTCTTATAATAATCCCTACATCAATTGTATTAAGCATATTTGTAATATGTTGCCATCATTATTTTATAAACATTTATGTTCTATTTGAACCCTTGGTATCAGGTCCTCGTTGCCTTCACTGCCTCCCCTCGTGATTTCTTGATGAATTATAATTTATTTTATCATTCACCAACTGCTGTCTCCCTTCCCTGTGGTTTCTGTTCTTCGTACTGCCTGGGTGGTGGTAGTGGTCATGTGTTGATGATCATTGTGATCAGTTCCCCCTTCTCTCCTCTCCCCTCCCCACCTTTCCCCTACTCTCCTTGTATCATTATTCCCATTTCTGTTCTAGGGATTTATCTAACCTGGATCCCATGTATCATCAGCTCTTGTCTGTACCTGTGTACATGCTCCAGTCTACCCTGGAGTGAAAGACAGAATTGGGATCATGATAGTGGGGGATAAGAAAGTCTCAAGGAACCCAGACCAATGAAAAAGAACAGAAAACCCAGAAATAAAGCCAGCAACATATAGATTACTGATCTTTGACAAGAGTCAAAAAAGCATCAAGTGGGAGGTGGATGCCCTGTCTAACGAGTGGTGCTGGAAAAAATGGCTATCACCTCTAGAAGAATGAAACAAGACCCGTCTCTAACTCCATGCACATGAACAAACTCCAGGCAGATCACAGACCTAGAAGTAAAACCCTAAACTATCAAGACCATCAATGAAGGAATTCGGACAAACTAAGAACCGTGGCCCAGGAAATACATGGGCTAATTGAAATAGGGAAGGATACACACACAGAAGAAGCTGAAATCCACAATGGGATATATTCAGGATAAAACACATGTATACATCGAAAGACTTCACCAAGAGGGTAACAAGAGAACCCGCAGACTAGGCATGGAAAAAAAGCCCAAGGAGAAAGAATGGGACCAATGGTTCGAGAGAAACCTCGGGGGAGGAGGTGGTAGGGGAAAGGAGCAGTGAGCAAACACCACCATAGTCAGGGGAACAACTAGGGAATTAGAATCAACAATGAGGAGGATGTAGAGATTGAAGCAATAGCAATCAGCTGAGAGGAAGTACTAAGAGGCAGAAGAAGGGTGAGCATGATGGTGGGACAGGGGAAAGGTAAAAGGAAACAGAGGAAAGATCGAGAAGCAAAGCTATGGATAGAGGCATAAACAGGTGTGCATATATGTAAATATGTTCATTCAAAAAATAGAGGTACTGGCCTAGTGCTTATATTCATATGACAATACATTAAGGTAGTAGATGGATTGAGGCCTGTGCTCAAGCCCTCCCTCAACAAAAGAACACTTTGTTCTAAAAACCTGGCTTTCTGTGATGCTAACCCTCTGAGCACAATCGTTGAACAAAAAAATGGGTGCACAAGAAAATGTGGTGAAGAAAGCTGATAGCGCCTGGGTATCAAAAGATATAGTGTTTTGGATCTTAAAGGCCTGAAGTTAAACAAGTGACCACCTAGCAGAGAAGCAATAATCCCACATGGAAGAACCACACCAGACTGTGTGATCTTGACATGTTGATAGGATCAGGGAACAGACATCAGAAGACCACAGACAAACAAACAAACAAACAAACAAATAACCATGTTGTTGAGAACAAAGGGGGTCAGAGCAGAGACCCAAACTCCATCTGTAGACAATGGAACATCCCTTTATAGAAGGGTTACAAAGAAGGTTTATATCAACCAGAGTGCAGTATAGCACCAATGAAACACACAATATTCCTCTGGTTCCTTGAGGCTTTCTTATCTCCCACTACCATGACCCCAGTTCTACTGTGGCAGTTCCTTTATATTTTGTTAACTTGCAAAGGGGTGAGTCTAGCCTATCCATAAGGTCAAAGACTGATGACTTCATTTGGAGGTGCTGTGGAGATAAATAGCTCTCTGGGGGGTCAGACACTCTCTGCTGGGTCTTTCTGATGATAAGACACATGGAGCCATGCCGATGGAGCCAGAGTCCTGGAGCTAGAGAGGCCACATGGAGACTCACACCAGCACTGAGATGCTTCTACCACCACGAGATCCACAAGACTTCCCACCCACTGGCCTGTGGTCTTCCTGCATTCGGCATCATCGCATGTGTTGTGTGAGTCTGAAGAGACATTTGCAGACTAGTATCAGACATAGGGGTGAATATCGGGCTTAGGGGCTTGATCTGAACTGGGCTGGGAGGTTTTCTTAATATCCAATTCTTCTTTGATATAAAGATCTCTCTTACACACCTATGAGTCTCCCTAGATTCATTTCTCTAATCTACGCAGCGCCCTATTGTTTTTGTGGGGCAGCAAAAACTGCTTCAATGGTTTGGAAAGATATCCACTTGAGTTGTGTTAAAAATTCAATCTTAGCTCTGACCTCAGGAAAGTTTTTCTTACAGCGTGCTAGCCTTTCCTTTTGGAAGGCAGCCTCCTGAGAGGAAGCCCAGCGCAATACAACGAGAACCTGTTGGCTGCCACCCAGCAATAGCTAAGCCTGTTTCGGCACATGCTGCTCATCATCAATGCACGCGTGTGAACCAGAACCCTAGTAACACTTACCTTTTTTTTTGACTTACCTTTGAACATATTTTTTTTCCTGTTTCCTGCAATTTATTTTACTTCAGTTTCTTCTAAACCATTTCCCCATTTGGTTTGATCTCTGTCTTTTATCTAGACTAGAGGCTGCTCTCCCATGTCTGATGATCTTTAACTCTGGAAGCTCTGTGGGATTGATGAGGCTCATTCAGCACAGGTGGTGCCTGGTCATTTGATTTGGGATTCCTGGGCCTCAGGATGTTCAGGCCCTTTCTCTTGGGCTGGGTAGTTTCCCCAGAGATAAAGTCTCTCGTCATCTGACTCGAGCAGCGGTTCTCAACCTGTGGGTCGCGACCCCTTTGGGGGTCAAATCACCCTTTCACAGGGGTCGTCCAATTCATAACAGTAGCAACATGACAGTGATGAAAGAGCAATGAAAATAATTTTATGCTCGGGGGCCACCACAACCTGAAGAACTGTATTCCAGGGTCACGGCAGGAGGAAGTGATAGGTAGCTAAAGCAGGTAAAGGGCCTCCATTAAAGCTCAAAGACAATGGCACACTGCGCATGCTTGAAGATCCAGGTTTCCAGCCAGCAATGCTGCCATAGGATTAGTTCACCTGGGCCAGGTGAACACAATGCAGCCAATAGGGCTGACCAGGGTCGTAAACCACACCTCCCCGCAGGAGGATTAAAAAACGACTAAGTTGGTAGCTTGGAGAAGCTTTTTTTTCCTGAGCAGCTGCTCTACTAGGTAGAACATCAGGATGGGACCCAGAGCCAACCGTATCTCTCCTTCAAGCAGTTTCCTGGCTGGCAGACGTTGATGGAGGCATTTCCTGGTTGCCAAGGTAAACCTAAAACTTCTTTAATTTTCATAAAACTTGTTTGAATCACAAACCAGGTTTCGCCTTAAATTCTTTTTTTGCACAAAACCAAGGACCGAGGTACTTTCCTAATTCTCAAGATATCTAACCGGAGGTTGAGAACCACTGGTCTAGGGGGAGGGAAGAGGGTAGATCTACTACAAACCTTCTGGAAACTTAATGGGAGATGATGGCATGAAGTTTTCAGCTTTCAGTGTGTATGCTTACTCTCACTAGTATGGCGCTTCTCTCCCATGCTCAGCCAGGTCTGTTGTGTCTGAACGTAGAACTCCTGAGCTCAAATTCTCCTAAGAGTTAGCCTCCCACTTCTTGTTTCGAAGGAGCAAGTTTGTTTGTTAGGAGAAAGCTCTTCTCCCACAATTCTGCCTGGCTTTTTTTTTTTGTTCCACCTGGACCCCAACCTGTGGTACGTAGGTAGAGCATCATGCCTTCAATCCTTGAGTCTTTCTGGGATCTGGATGGATGTTCTTTCAAATGCAGGCTGAGGTTTCTGCTGTCAGTTAGCTCTTGTCCATTTATTTCCTACCTTCCACATTATTGTTGATATCCCTTGTCCCTACCACCTCCTCTCTGTCCTCCTGGGCTTTTGTCACTTTTAGCCCGCACTACCGTGCTAGATGTTTTGAGAGGAGCAGCGATGCACGAGCATGGTTAGCCCCCTACGTTTGCCTTGAAGTTCTAGGTTTCTTCTTTATTCTGGGAGAATGAACTGAGGGACAGCTCATGTGTGCATTGGTCCTCACCAGGGTGACCGTTATCAGGGGCTCATTTACTTGTTGGGATGCTTCTGACTGTAACGAATAGAAAACTTAACTCAGAGTAGTTTTGACTGCATGGCTTCCAGCTAGTTTGATGTGGTTTAGTCGTGGTGGAGGAAACAAAACTGGAACACACTCGAACTTTTTAAATTTGAGGGAAGAGGAAGGATAACTGGAACATGGAAGAATTATGGATTGAAGAACTGACTGGGAGATGCAGAAGAGGCAGAGCAAGCACTCTCAGGGTCCCGACGTGGAACCTTGCATTATTAGCGTGGAGAGCGGCACACATTCGGAGAGATGTGGTCAGCCTCCGTCTTTGAGGGGGGTGCTGTTGTTTCCAACTGTGCTGATCCAGAGCGTGGGTTGCTTTACAATGCATAAGCTGCCCGGGTTTTCTAAGTGGGAGATAAAGTTCCTAGCGGGAAATTGACCTGGACATTTTCCTCTTTGGGTTATCATCTTGGCACAGCCACGCTTTGCAAATTTGAGTGCCTTTTGGTTTTGTTTCATTCACTGTGATTGAAACAGGAGGAACGGATCCGAATCCTTGTTACATAGCAAAGAGATGTAAGTAGCTGGCATGACAAGTCGTTCAGGGGCAGGGGAGCTGCAGGCAGGCTTGGTTCCTTCAGCAGCTCAGCAATGTCATCAAAGATACAGGTCCTGTCTGTTTCTCTAGCCCACCCTAGCACCCTCACGGCTGCCACTGTGTAGGCACTCCTGTCCCTACACACAAATGTCCAGAAGCAGAAATACTCCAAAATAGTCACCAGCCAGCATCTGGTGTGGAAGACAGAAGTTAAATATTCTCCTTGAAGACTCCAGACATCAGGTCTTTGCCTCACAGGATAGATAGGGCCAACTCCCTACTGTTAGGATAATGGCTTGCTTCCTTTGGAGCCTGTGGGCAGGGTTCACGGCTACTGTTTATGATCTCTAGTCTAACCTGTTTAGCCACATCCAGGAATCTGGGGTCTGCTCTTATCACATGGGACCCCGATACTTCCTCTTCCCATAACGTGTATCTATAGCATAATTCTTTCCTGTGACGTATGTCCTGACCTGTCATTAGGGGCCTTGCATGGCTCCAAAGGGTATATAAGGCTTGGTCAGATTAAAGAAGTTATCTCGGGGATGAGCCCCGGTGGCGTAAGTGGTTGAGTGCGAGACTGCGGCCCGCGGGTTTGGCGGTTCAAATCCAGCGGTGGCTCTCAGGAGCAGCGCTGAGTAGCTCCCACTACCACCAGAGGGCAGTGATGCCCAAAATACAAAACAAAAACAAACAAAAATGGAATAAAGAAGTTATCTCCGCCCATTCACTCCGCATACTCTCATGTTTTCCCTTCCCCGCCTCCCCCCTCTCCCTCTCTCTCTTTCTCCATGAGGACCATCTGATGGGCTAAGGGGAGTGTGCTTCCATGAAATGTGTCTGACTCTTACCATTCCTTTCTTTCTCAAGCTCTCTATAGCTTTACTATCATAATTAATTATTATCACTGGACAGTTGCGCCTATCAAACCCGCGATGTGTATCGGAGGCTGGCTTCCTCTGATAAGAAAAGACAGTGCTTCATCCAGCGTTTACTCCCTTTTCGAGCATCCAACTGTTTAAGTCGGTGTGGCACGCACAAGTTAGCAAACCTTCAATAGCTGCGAGG
>PVJH01040946.1:0-15328 GCA_004026705.1 Nesogale talazaci
GGGGAGAAGATAGGAACAATATCATCAGCATCAGCCATCCAAGGTTGATCCTTATGAGGCAGAGATCACACATTCCTCTATCCTCCAAACTTTTACCAGTTTTGACCATTTCCACCAGTCACCATTTCCACAACACTCTGATAGGTTCAATAATTCATTGTAACTTAGATCATATTTACAGTCATGGGTCTTATGAAGGAAGGAATAGGTTACAATTCAGGATCACAAGTGATTCAAGATACAAGTCTTCCATTAGGACAATCTCGTCTCAGCCATGCCGAAAGGCATGCCTTTCTCTAAGCATCAGACCCTTGGCCAACCTCTGCCCAGATTGGGCAATTATTACAAAGCTCTTTTAGCTCTACTGATTAAGTACCCAGAGGCACTCCATCTACCACTAAGCCTCTGGTCTGAAAATGCTTAGCTTTCTTTCTCTGTGCTCTGGGGATCCCATTGCTCTGTCTTGGTTCTTCTACCTCTGCTGTCAACATTTCTCCGCTGTGGCTTCTCAATGCCTCTTTCCAGAGTCACCATGCTCTTTCTCCTAGATTAAGGAGACTTCTCTTGCAAAGACCCCAGGTCCAAAGGCTGTGCTTAACTCCTAACTCTTCATTCTTAATATTGAGGTCCTCTTCTGCTTCTGAGATGGCGCATTTTCAGCCTAATGCGATGGCAAAATCGAGGGTAGGGTTTAATATACCTTATTTGCACAGTCCCATCCTGATAATGGTGCCATGCATGTTACTTACATTGTTAACAAGCTATTCAATCCACTTAATGGACCGCAAACACCTCACATTTGCATAGTTCTATCCAGTCACCCGTGGAAGCGCCAAAGACCATGGCTAAAAGGGACATATTAAGCAGTTAAGGGCATCCCACTCTCTAGTAAAATCTCCGTCTGTTTCAATATAAGAATACTTGTGGTTACCTGTAGGATTCACATAAAATCTCCCCTCTGATGAGACCCTTGATTAATCACATCGGCAGAGAGTTTTCAGTCCTCTGTGGTACATTCACTGTTCTCAGGCATGATGTGAACATGCTTGGGGACCGTGATTCAGTCTACCACATCTCCACTTTATAGCTGGTAGAATTATCTAATTGTGGACTTTGATTTTTTCTTTCATATTTTAGAGACATTTTATCAGGTTATTTACCTCCTTTTGGTCTTCTAAATAAAAAAAGACTCTGATGTTAAAGATTCATTTGAGAGTCAAATTTTAAGATAGTACAACGTGTCTTTTTTTTAAGATGTTTAATCCAGGATATGTGGCAAATCTCTTCATATACTCAGTACTTATTTTATCTTTTGGTTGTTTTTTTAATACTTAATGGTCTATCAAGGAACCCTGGTGGTTAAAATGCTTGGTTGTTCACGAAAGGTCAACAATTTGAAGCCACACCATGGGAGAAAATTGTGGGAGTCTGCTTCCTTAAATGATTTATAGCCTTGGAAAACTTATTGGGCTCTTCTAATCTACAAATCAGTACTGACTCAGTAGGAATTATTTTTATTTAAATTGTTAGTCTAGCAGTAAGGATTTGGCTAAGAAAATAAGTCTGGCTAGCTCAAGAAGGAAGTAAATCCAGAGATTTTGCAGTCTACAGAACACTTGCAAGAGAAGGGATTAGATGATGAGGCATGAACTTCTGCTGGCCTTCAGAAACCCTAAAGGGACAGAAGTCTTGAAAAAATACAGGCACCTTGGGAATGATGATGGGAGCTACCACAGTCAACCAAGGCTCTTGTGGGGCCCACATGTGGCCTCCCTGAGACTGCTGCATGCACACACACACACACACACACACACACACCTCCACCCTTTATCCACACAGGTTGTCAGCCAACAATGGCTTTTCTCCTATTTCTCCTCCCAAAGTCCTGCAAATTCTAGCAAAATCTAACTCAAGACTCTTCTGGCAAGAGTCAGGAATGGTTCTAAGCAGAAAAACAGCTCAGTACAAAAGACAAAGAGAATGCGCTCAATAAATGTTGATTAATTTGAGGTGAGTTAAAATTTAAAACACAATATCAAAATTATTCTAGGTATGATTCAAAGGAAGCACGTTTTAACGTATTCAATGATATGACCTATAATTTCACTTGGAAGCATTAGAAAGAACTTGACATTTGCAGAGGATTACTTTAAGACAGGATGAATTTTTTTCACATGGAACAGTATCTAAGGAAAAATCACACAGGTACTGTGATACAGAAATCCCCTGCTGCTCAATCCCGGTCAGACCTTTCTTGCAGAACTGGCTAGTAAGAACACCACAAATTAAGAGGGGCATGAGGAATTTTATGAGCGTTTAGGCAGCAGTAATTAGACATAATTATTATGTATATGTACACATACATACCTGTACTATTAATAATTATGTCTCTATAGTTTATATATGAGGGGATTTCATGTTCATGAAAAAAATTTCATCATCTCTTACATTTTTTCCAGAAACTTCTTGATATGTTAAGGTTTTCTAAGTCATATTGACCCTATGGCACAGAGAAAAACTGTCCCATAGGGTTCTCAAAACTGTATTCTTTACAGAAACTATCTGCTGACTAAAGCTGACCTCTTGCTACTGTGTACTAGCTGGTGGCCTTAAACTGTTGTCTTCTTGGTTAGCAGCAAAGCAATTATGCATTGCAGCACCAGGGCTCCTCTATCTACTAACCTATACATACATGTATATGAGTATATGTGTACATGACATATACATATATACATGCATATGCATATGCATATATGTATACAGGTGGATAGGTGCATGGGTAGATAGAAAGACAGAAAAAAAGAGAGTTATGAACAACCCTAAATTGTAAGTAAGCTTATTATCTAGAAGATGGCAGGGTCTCCAAAATTTTCTAATCACATATCCTTATCAATAGAGATGTAAATATCACACACAAAAGAAAAAAATCCACAGATGTTCTATCTTCTCTCAGCACCACAAGGCATCCTTTCCTGTGGCCCTTGAGGTAGACCCACAACAAATCCATGGCCATCACGTTGATTCTGGTTCACAGCGACCCTGGTGCATCCTTATGGAGCAGGTAGACTCAGCTTTCTGTGGCAGAGTGACTGGTGAATTTGAACTGCCGACCTCTGGTTAACAGTCTAATGCCTAGTCCATAGCACACCATAGCTCCCTGGTCCTTGAGTATATGCATCCCATTTTAGGGAATGTCAATGTTTTCTTGACATTCTCCATCAAGCTGCCAGAGCCAGAAATTTCCCAGGTATCACCCACTAGAACAAAGCACTGCCTTGATCAAGATGAGAGTCAAGTCATAGAGCTAAATCAAGTTCATGCAAATAATATCACTTGCCAGGAGGGGGCAGAAATAAGCAAAGGAACAGGAAAGCCTTACCCTTAGATCTCGAATGAGGTCGAGGAGGAGAGGAGAGGAGAGCAGCTGGAGAGAGGTGGGGCACAGCTTCCAGAAGGAATGCTAAATCCAGCCAGAGAACCGCTAAACAGAGAAATGAAACCCAAGAAACATCAATCCGAAGTCAGGACCCAAAGGCAGACACCAAAGGATAAAGGAGAGAAAGGAACTGGAGCTGGGGCGGGTGTGGGGTGAGGCCGACAGTGTGAATTCAAAGAAAAAGAGAAGCCCAAAGCTAGGTTCAGGGAGAGCTTCCTGCAATGCCAGATCAAATTTCAGGAGCCAGGCAAGAAGGGTCTGAGCTTCCAAGACTCAGAAGTTTATGAGCCAATTATCTTGAAAATCTGCCTGGGAGCAAGAAGACGCTTTGGAGAGCTCGAGCTAATGTTTTGTGATTTCTGAGTTTAAAGAAGCAGAGCTGGGGAGGCATGCAGGGCTGCAGCAAAGACTAGTACTAGAAATGCTAGAAGACAAAATACAGGGCAGGACTTTCAGTGCCTCGTCTAATAGAAAGCACAGAGTCACCCGTGGAAGGTTTCTTTAACATTTACTTATCCTGGATGGAGGATCAGGAGTGCCAGTTGGTGGACTGGCTAAGAGCTCAACTGGTGACCGCGAGGCTGGCGGTCAAACCTCCTCTCAGATATTCTTGGTGTTGTCTGGGGACGTGGTGATTGGCGTCCATAAAAAATGCCATGAAAAACAAAATCTTACGGGACAGTCTGACCTTAGATGGATGGATAGTGCTCCACAGAGAAACCTTACCTAGAGAGAGGGAGTTTCTAATCATACAAAGCTTTGAAGGTTTAAGTCTACCCAGAAATCCCTCAGAAGAAACACCTGGTGGTCTATGTAGATACACCCAACCAGGGAAACACTGAGGGAATGGTGTTCTCTGGAGTTGTGCCATGTGGAAATCCTGGTCATGCCAAGGAACATGTGTCATTCTGAGCTCCAGAAATACTGCATGGGATTAGACAAACCTCTGCCCTCATAAGAAGTACCTTCCACAGGGATAATAACAAGTCCACAAAGACAAAATACATTACAGATAATGATAAACTAGTCTTAAAAAGGAAAAAGCAGGAGATAGAATACTGAGCACTGAGGAGGAAGGAGAAAGCTGATTCTCTTTTACAGAACAATTAGGGGAGAGGCTTGTTTGAAGGGAGTCAGCCTCTGAAGGAAAAGTACTTAAGATTGAAGGAATGGCAAGTACAACATCCTTGGGGTGGGGGTGGTATTTTTGGTGAAGCCTGAGGACTTGCAGGAAGGCGGGAGAGGACTGAGTGGGGTCAGAAATGTGTAGAAAGTGATGTTTGAGAGAAAGGTAGAGGCAGGCCTTATAAGTCATGGTGAGTTTGGATTAATTCAGTCGAATTGTGTGTGTGTGTGTGTGTGTGTGTGTGTCTCTCTGTGTGTGTGTAGGGGGCAGGGGGACAAGATTATCTGGTTTTTACTTTTCAAAGATGATTCTCGTCTTAGTGTAGGGAATTATTGACTCCAGGGAAGTAAGGAGAAAGCCGTGGTATACTCAATTAACCTACAACTGACCGCAAGAGTCAACTGAGAAACTTCCAGGAATCCTGGGAGCCAGTTAAGCACAGCTATTGTTAAAAATTAAATTATGGGGAGTCACAATTAGATATGTTATATTAAAAATAAGAACCACGCATCCCAGACCAAAAGGGCTTGTTTTTTCAAAGGCACAGCTCAGCGGAGGCAGGGCAAGAGAGCAGCATGAATGGACATGAGAGCTCCCCGGAGGGAGCAGGACGCGTGCCGTGGCATGGGGCAGGCTGCGATCTCTGTCACGGCATAAAAGGTGTGTAAATTGTGGAATGGAAAACTCATCTGCGCGGTAAACTTTCACCCAAGCGATGCTACAAAGGTAGATAGACAAACAAAGCTCGTAAGTAATACATTGCCTCAGTTCCTAATTATTTTCACTACATCTTACCCTTATCTATGCTCTTAAGATTGTGTTGCTTTTTTTTAATCTCTTTGGAGGAAATACTATATAATGTTCCTTACTCCGAGTCCGGGAACATCACGTGGGTAGCTTGAAACTTACCATAGTGGTAGGACTTACACCACAAACATTGGCAAAGCCTACAAAGTCGCGCATTTTTCTCCCCAGAGAGCCAGTTGTTAAACCTTTATCTGCACACCACTGAAGCAGGAGGATTAACACCATTAACAGCAGGCTGGGTGAGAGAAAATTGGGATTTGAACCTAGTTGGTCACAGCAGAATCCCCAAAGAGTGACATAGTCCTCCTTAAATAAAGTCGACAAAACTAAGCTGATTTCAGAGTAAAGGAGAATCATAACAAATATGAGTGTGAGTTTAAGGCTAGGTGTATTTTTTACTTGAGAGAAGATAGAATCAACTTTTGTTATAATATAATTAAAGTTTCTTGAGAAACTTTCTTCGCTAGGACTTTCTGCCAAGGCTTTTAAGATAGTCATCTATTCTACATAAAAGCAAAACCCACAATATTTTGGTTGATAGAAAATCTCAATCAGAGCTTTGAACTGGTTCAGCACAGTTCATTGTGGCTGACAAAATTGGAACAGACCTGAATCTTCAAAATTGGGGTGAAATACAACAATAGGCAAATGGGGAGAAGGTGGGTCGAGGTCCTTGGTTGGACTCTGGGAAGAGGCATAGTGAACCTTTGAGGAGCTTGATACGTGAGATTAGAGTATTGTCAGGACTGTGGAGAGGACTGTGGAGAGTGACACGCATACTGACATTGGTAAGCAGGGCACCACTGTTTCTGACCCTGCTGACCAAGAGATTTGATTCTTAAGAAACCCTCTTAGCCTGCTCTTGTTTTCTAGTAAGAACCTGTAATTTTTCTGTTCTGGTTATCATTTAGATTCACACACATTTTAATGACTTGGGACTCTTCCAGTTTTGCTTCACTGGTTATGCCTGAAGAACCATATCAAGCTCCTACTCTGTGACTATATAAAGTTAGGGTTGTCTTCGTTTTCCCCACAATTAATACAGGGTATGGCACATAGCAGGTATTCAGAAATCATGCTTCTCGACTAGACTCTACCTTGTGCATTTGGGGGAATCTACATTTGTTTGGGGAAACCTAACTGGAAACCATAGTCATTTCGTCTCCATCTAGCCATAAGTATTTATTCACTGAAGGCTGTAATGGAAATAAATGGAGTCACTGAATGAAACAAGGAAGTTTGCTACCAATCAACTCCCACGTAAGCATCCTTACAGGTCACGATGCTTGCAATCTAGTTGATTCTGAATCACGATGGTCCCAGGTGTGTCAGTGGGGAGTTGTGCTCCTTGGGGTTTTTAAAGGTGGATTTTTCAGAATTGGATCATGAGGCATTTCTTTGGAGGTGCTTCTGGGGAAACCTGAACCGACAATGTTTCAGCTAGCCATTGAGCATACTCCTCATTTATGCCATCCATTTCTACCCCAAAGTGGAGCTTGATACAGCACAGTAGGTTTAAAAGAAAGTTGACACGACTCTGTGACTCAGCATCCTGTTTGCGGGATGGGATCCGTGGGTTAGGTTAGCATGTTGAAGTAATGATAAAGTTTAACTTTAGCTCATGGTTAGCTGCTTTCCATGACCAACATTCCAAGGTTGGCATCTGCTCCATCTACGATGCTACTCTGTTTCTTCAATTGCTTTTCTTTAAATCACTGATTACATTTTTGATCAACTTCCTGGTTTTCTGTGGTGGTTACTTGTCACTCGCCTGTCTCCCCTGTTTGATTGTGAGTTACATGAGGACGGCTGTGTTTTTGTTGTGGTTGTTGTTTGGGGCCACAGAATTCACAATGATTCAGAGACTCGATGGGTAATAGAACGATAGCGTTCCACTTCACATTTCTTTCTTTCTTTCTTTTTTTTTTAATGTCTGAGCCCATTGCTTCAGCCACTGTGTCAATTATGTTATTGATAATCTTCTCCATTTTTGCTGACCCTCTAGTTTACCAAACAAGATGTGCTTCTGCAGGGATTACTCTCCCCTGATAGCAAGTCCAAAGTATGTGGGTTCTAAGGAGCATTCGGGCTCTAGTCCTCTACTTCTTCTAGGACAGATTTATTTGTTCTTCTGGTAGTCCACGATAGAGTCTATACCCTTTACCAATATCATAATTCAAATATATAGATTCTTCTCCAGTCCAACCTTCGCAGACGTACAAAGCAATGGGAAATAGCATGCCTTCGTGGCACAGTGGTTACAAGTTGGGCTGTTGATAATCAGGTCAGCAGTTTGAAACCACCAGCCCCTCTGGGGGAGAAAGTTGAGGCATTCTACTCTTGGCAGAATTTGTCTCATAAACCAACAGGGCTCGTTCTACCTTGTCCTGTGGGGTTGCTTTCTGTTGGAATGAACTTGACGGTAAGGAATTCTGAGTTGGAGTCAGACACTCCCTAGGACCCAAAGTGGCATCTTTGCTCTTTTCCACTTTGTGTGAGCCAGGGACTGATTTTCTCAATACATTACGTCATTGGATTTCATGAGCATTGATGGTGGATTCAAGTGAAATGACATCCTTGGCGGCTTCCATTTTTTTTCTCCCTTTAGTATGATGTCGTTTTTTGGTCCCGTTGTGAGGATGTCTGCTTGCTCTACAGTGAGTTGTAATCCAGACTGAAAGCTGCCGTCTCTGATCTTCACTAGTGCTTTGACTCCCCTTGGCTTTTAGCAAGCAAGATTGTGCCGTTTGTCTATCCTAGGCTGCTAACGAACCTTCTTCCAATACTGATGCTGAGGTCTTCAAATATTCCAGTTTCTTGGGCCATTTGCTCAACATACAGATTGAATAAATATGATGAAAGGATACAAACCTAACATGCACCTTTCCTGATTTTAAACGATGCATTATGCACTGTGCTGTTCAAATGACTGCCTTTTTGCTGTGGATGACAATGCAAGCCCCCAAATGCCTTTGCAGGGCCCCCACATGGGCTAAGCCTCAGGGGACTCTCCTCTGAGATGTGAACAGCCTTGCTATCAGACAGAGTGCTCTGAAAAATGGATGAACGCTGCTGTGGTTAGATCAAAACTTGACACCTTATCATTTTTTTCCTTCTGACCCATTTTCAGTTTCTCCTAATGTCATTCCTCTGCTTTCTTTTGGATGAGTATTTTTTTCTGTTTTATTCTGTTATTGTTGCTGGGAGAGGTGTATGTTCTTCTTTATATGAAATCCAGGGTAAGTAAATCCATGGAGACAGTAACTGGGTCAGGAGCTTCTTAGACTGATGGTGGGGCACGAGGTTAGAAGTTTGTTTGCTCACCGAAAGGTCGCCAGTTCAGCACCATGGTTTTCTATCACGGTCAAGAGTTTCAGTCTCAGAGAGTTATAGGGGCATTTCTACCCAGTTCCATAGGGTCACTGTGAGTTGAAATCTACTCGTTAGCAGTCAGTCTGGTTTGATTTGGAGGACTATGGCACGGCAGGCTGGGGAAAGGGGAAGTTTAATCACTGAGCATAAGAATGAAGAAAATGTTCTAAAATGGATTGTCGTGATGGTTGCACACCTCTTTTAAAATCTATTTAAACCACTGGGTTGTCTGAAATATAAATTATATGTCATAAACTGGAAATTAACAACAAGAAAATAACCATCTTTTGGTTTAGGTACAGTTCCATGTGAGCACAACCAACTTCTGCAATTCAGATTCTTCAGTGTTCCCCAGAGTTTGTTAAAACCACACATAGCCTTTGCAGAGCTAAGAGAACATCTTTCTGATAGTCTCGGCTTGCATCCAAGACCCATATGACAGCAGCAATGATATCCCTTTTGCCAAATCCTCTTCTGAGACCAACTTACCTGGCAGCCATCTGTCCATGTACTACTGCAACCATTGGAGAATGATCTTCAGCGACATTCTACCAGCATATGATTTTATTTTAAAATTTTGTCTTTTGTTCCATCATCTTATTTTTTAGGAATGGGCATAAACATGCCCTCTGTGAAGAATCTGAATTGCAGATGACTGACCAGGCAGGTAGCTGACTTCCGAATGGCTTGATGCAGACTAGTGAATGTTCCCAATCCTACATAGATTTTTTTGAAACATTTCAATAGGCATTTCATCACTTTCTGAAGCATTACTTCTCACCCATTCCTTCCCTGCAGCTTGGACGTCTTCCTCCAATATTGTCAATTTTTAATTGTGTGGTTGAATATTTTTAGTACAGCGGCCCTTCCATCTTCTATAGATGCTACCTGCACAATTCAATATTTTGCTCAGAGATCCTCCAATATTTGATCTCAAGGCTTGAAATTTTTCTTCAGTTCCGTCAACGTAAGCTATACTGAGCATGCACTTTCTTTTAGGTTTTCTCATGTGAGGGCTTGTGGGGACCACTACACCACCAGGGTTCCCCGTCTGTCTTACAGGTCACTGTAAGTCAAAATTGACATGATGGCAGAGGATATTTTGTGTTTAGAAATCAGTTCTCTCTGTGAAATAGCAGAGGTGTGACCTTAGGACTTTGATTTCTACCATTTTAAGAGAAGGTCCTGGCTGAGCCCCGGTGGCGTAAGTGGTTGAGTGCGGGACTGCAGCTCGGGGGCTTGGCGGTTCAAATCCAGCGGCGGCTCTCAGGGACAGCGCTGGGTAGCTCCCATGACCATCAGAGGGCAGTGATGCCTCCCCCCCAAAAAAAACAATAAAAAGAGAAGGTCCTATATTCACCTCAATCATTCTCTGGTAACAAGCATCTCTCGAATCACAATACTTTACAGTAAATTACTGTTACAATTTAAATCATGCTACACGCTAGCTACAGGTTAGTGGTGATTGCCCCACACCTTCAGTCTGGCAACAAGTCCGAGTGGCAGAGCTTTCAATACTGGGACTGAAAGCCCCAATAGTGGAGGAAAAAGAAATGAGAAATGGCAGAATTTCCCAATGCTTCTTAACATGTAGCTCAAAGGTAGCACATGTCCCTTTTTACTTACAGCAGTCAAAGCAAGTTACTGTGAGGAATAAAACAGCTGAATGCTCACAAGGTAGGGAAATATTAAACTGCTCACAGAAAACAACTGGACACAAGAGCAAAGTCATACAATCCAAGCTTAAATTACTTTTAAAGTACACTTTAAGCTGTTCGTTTTATTGCGATAACATAGATTTAAATAAATCATGTTAATTCCTTTCCTTTTTTAAAGTCATTTTATTGGGTGCTCATACAAATCTTCTCATAATCCAAACATACATTCCTGTACAAAACACTTTTGTACATTGGTTGCCATCATCATTCTCAAAACATTTTCTTTCTACTTGAGCTCTTGGTATAGGGTTCCTCATTTTTCCCCTCCTGCCCCCCCCCCTTTGTCATGAGACCTTGATAATTTATAAATTATTATTTTGTCATGTCTTATACTGTCCAATGTCTCCCTTCACACACTTTTCTATTGTCCATTCTCCAGGGAGAGTTTATATGTAGATCCTTGTAATCAGTTCCCACTTTCTACCTCACCTTCCCTCCACCCTCCTGGTATCGCCACTCTCACCACTAATCTTGAGGGGTTCATCTGTCCTAGATTCCCTGTGTTTCCAGTTCCTATCTATACCAGTATATGTCCTTTGGCCTAGAATAATTTTAAGGTAAAATTGGGATCATGATAATTGGGGGAGGAGGGGAAGGGAAACTTTTAATAAGAACTAGAGGAAAGTTGTATGTTTCATCACTGTTAAATTGAACCCTGACTGAATTGTCTCCTCTCTAAAACCCATTTATAAGGGGATGTCCGGTTGCCTACAGATGGACTTTGGGTCTCCACTCTGCACTGCCCCTATTCACAATGATCTGATTTTTTTGTTCTTTGATGTCTGATACCTGAGCCCATCGATAACTCATGATCACACAGGCTGGTTTGCTTCTTCCATGTGGGCCCTGTTGCTTCTCAGCTAGATAGTTGCTTATATCCCTTCAAGTCTTTAGGATCTCAGACACTATATCTTTTAATAGCTGGGCTTCATCAGCTTTCTTCACCACATTTGCCTATGAACCCACTTTGTCTTCAGTGATCATGTCAGGAAGGTGAGCATCATGGAATGCCTGGTTAAAGGAACAAAGTGTTCTTGCATTAAGGGAGTACTTGAGGGAAGGCCCAACATTCATCTACTACCTTAAAACTAAACCTATAAATATATGCACATAGATCTATGTCCCCATCATCATATATAAATATATTTACATCTGTGCATGTCTGTATTTAGACCTCTATAAATGCCCTTTGCCTCTCAGTTCTTTCCTCTATTTCCTTTTACTTTCCTCTTGTCCCACTATCATGCTGAGCTTTCCTTTGGATTTCAGTAAGTCCTCTTGATTACATTGCCCTTAACAAAGCCCTACCAGGTCTCCTACACCTTCCTCATTGATTTTGGATCACATTGTTTCCTTGTCTCTGGGTTTGTTAACACCCACTTCCTTCCTTCCCCACTCCTTTGTCCCTCAAACCATCAGACCTATTGTTTTCTCCTTCAGATTGCTTACCCAGCCTATCTTATCTAGAGAGATCTGCAGAGATAATATGCCCAAAAATAAGGCAAAGCAAAACAAAGCAACAAAACAACAAAAACCCAATCACACCAAAAAAAAAGATTAGTCTATAAATAGTTGAAGGTCTGTTTGTTGACCTTTAGGACTGTTTAATGGTCAAATATGATCAGGTGGCAAAAATGGCCCTAAAGTCTATTTTCGACATTCCCTCGGGATATCCTTGTTCTGCTCCCCTTGCTGTTCTGTTGCATGCCATCAATGTTTTGTCTTGTGTGGTGTGGTCAGATCAGGTGCACTTCCCACACTGTATGTGCAGGGTTATCCCCTGTAAGGCAATGGGTCCCTGTATTATAGTGGGGCTGGCCATATTGTCCTCTTTGTTCATTGGCTGCTCTGAGGAGGGATATCATCCTCAAGGCTTGGGGAGCCAGTATGTGCTCCACTCTCTTTTCTTTCCCTACTTCATTTACTCCCATGTGCTCTGATCAGACATGGCCCTCTCCCTGTGCTGTAGCTTCAGTGCCGTCCTCTGAAGTGCATTCTTCTCTGGGGAGGGGCAGCTGTTCACGTAGTTGGAATTGGGGCCAGATCCTTTAATTAATTTTCTTAAGGCTGCTCAATTTCTTGATGTTTTTTCTTTCATACGAGGCAGTAATCATTAAGCTCTTTTATCATTTTACTTGATGAATATTAGAACCTTAGAATGAGAGCTCACTTCAGACTTTCAAGAAGACGTTGATGTCTCAATCTCTAACAGTACATCTTAAGGAACCGGAGCATGTAGGTAGGAGCACTATGATTTCCACTTGGCTGGTAAGAACACTAATATTCTGAGAGACTAAGTAAATTACTGTTTGGGAAGGGCTCTGATCATGCAGCCACTTCCCCAGCTCTCCCGAAAGACAGCCTGCTGGACTGTGCAGGCCCTTCCCCCTGCCTCCAGAATTCCAAGGAGCTGATCTTTTGGGGCTGGGTCTGCACAGTCCCTTCCCTCAGCAGTCCAGGAAGCGGTCTCGGAAAAACAAGACGATTTCCTCACAGATCATAACCTGACTCTTACAGATCATATCCTGACTCAGACCCTGCAACTGTAGCATCAGAAAACCTCATTCCCCTTATCAGTACATACAACAGTGGCTCAAACCCTATCTATGTCCCACTGCCTACTTGCCAGGCATGATTTTCCTCATCTAACTTGTTGGGTCTCAGAACCCGCCCAGGAGTTCAAGACACTCCAGTCCCTTTCTCTGCTCTCCCGCCCCTTCCCAGGAGTTCTTTTCCTGCCTCAATAAAATCTTTCTCAATTTCACATTCCTGGCTGAATTCTATCTCCGTTCTGCATCTCTGTTTTCACCATTTCTAAGGTCATAGTTACATGAAGTAGTGTACCCTGAGCTTTAAGTCTGAGATTTAGATAGCCCATACACCATTCTTTCCATTTCGTTCTGTGAAAGAAACCCTCATAGTGTGAATTAAGAGGTTCCATGATTCCTACACTGCCTTGAAGGATCTTAATGCCCTTTGGGATTCTTCTTACGAATAAGTCAATGCCTTTGGGAAACAAAGATTTCTCCCAATTTGTCTCACCCAAATATATGCCAAACCCAGCTGCTTGTTACACATGGTAAATGACTGTACACTTGGAGGTCAATGAAAAGTGGGTCAGAGGTCATCCTCCCTCAGGGTTATCAGCCTTCCAGAGTAATCAGACTGTATAGTCAGCCTCACCTAAGTAGGACCCAATCTCTTCTGATAAGAATAGTAGTAGACCGGAAAGAGGGAAGATGGCCACTAGATAGGAAGCCCACGCCCGGAGCTCCTGGAGATCGGTGAGTGGGGGTGACAAGGGGAAGGGTGGGGCTCTTGAATTGGGTTTTGTGACTCCAGGAAAGCTCAGAGCCCTCCTCTGAACCAGGAGCAGCCGCCACCCGCACCCCTGCGCTCCCCACAGACACGGGCACAGATGCCGCCTGCACAGACGCTGCGGGTTCTTTGTGCCGGCGGGATCCAGGGCGCCGCTCTGCGACCCTGAGATCTGGGACCCGCAGTTAATCAGCGCCCGCACGCAATCGCGGACCAGTCCTCCCCACCCCAAGGTGCCCAGAGTGCCCAGGGGACACTCCACGCAGACCCACACCTCTTGCTCCCCACCCCTAGGGACTCCCAAGCACATCGGTGGGCCAGCCCCTCCCCCACATCGGAGGCCCACGCCCAGGCGCACCTTAAGGGCGCCACCACTGCTCAGGATAAGATCAAGCCTTCCCCTAAAGCCAAGCCTGCCCACCTGGGCCACACTTTCTAACAGGAGCAGAAGGAACACCCGCACTCCCCACAGTCGCTCCTCACAGTCGCTCCTCACAGTCACTGCCGGTTCATGGCGCCTGCCCCAAGCCCCGTGACAGAGAGGCCCGCTTTACAATGTCTCCTGGGTAAACAGCCAGCCGGTCCTCCCACCCCAGAGTACTAGAGGATTTTTTTCCCACCTATCTGTGGCAAGCGCCCCTAGCCAGGAACAGATCACCCAACTCCCAACCCACCCCCTAAACCCACTCCCCTGCTCAGCCAACACATTCCATCAGATCTGCAAGGCATAGCTACAAACAGTTCCTGAGGAAAGCTATAATATAAGACCAGCCTCCTAAAGAGAGACCCCAGGGCCACAAAACCAAGGAAAATGCCACCTAATACAAATAAATCAAACAAAAAACAGCTAGCAGCTTCCACAGTATCAAGAAAAGAGAAACTGGATCCGATGCAAGAAGATCAGCTGGACCTAACAGCAGTTATAGAAAACGCGGAGATCAATCAACCACAGAAAGAAATCTTCAAAATGTTACTAACACGTATGCAGCTCTTGAGCGACGCATTAAAGAAGAAAGAAGAATTGATACAGGAGATAAAGGGCATGCACCAAAGGGAAATCCAAGAACTAAAGAGTGAGCTAACAAAAACTAATAGTAAGCTCTCAGATTTCGGCCAGAGAATGGAGGAGGCAGAAAACAAGACAAGTGACCTAGAGGACTCACAAGTAGAAATTAATAAGTGGGGAAAAAAATCTAACAAGTCTATGAGAGAAGCAGAAGAAAATATTAGATGTCTGGCTGATACTATGGAAAGAAACAACATTAGGATTATTAGTCTACCAGAGGATGAGGCATCAAGAAAACCAACATCCAAAATAGTGAGGGAATGCTTAGAGGAAAACTTCCCTAGCTTGAAAGCCATATAACCATACAGGAGGCGGAAAGAACACCAGCTAGACTAAACCCCAAGAAGAAAACACCAAGACATATAGTTGTTAAACTATCCAATTATGAAGAAAAAGAGAAAATTATGAGAGCAGCTAGGGAAAAAAGGGCAATCACATATAAAGGCAAACAGATAAGAATATGCTCGGACCTATCAATGGAAACT
>PVJH01040947.1:0-15330 GCA_004026705.1 Nesogale talazaci
CTTTAACCCATTCCCTGTTGTCTCTACCCCAGGGAGGAGGTTATATGTAGATTCTCGTAGTCTGTTCCCCCTTTCTACCCCACCCTCCAGATGTAGCCACTCTGACCACTAGTCCTAAAAGGATCATCTGTCCTGGATTCCCTATGTTTCTGGTCCCTTTCTGTACCAGTGTACATCCTCTGGTCTAGTCTGATTTGTAAGTTAAAATTGGGATCATGATAGTAGGGAGGGGGCAGGAATCATTGAAGAACTAGAGGAAAGTTGTCTGTTTCATCATTGCTACACTGCACCTTGACTGACTCATCTCCTCCCAGCGACCCTTCTATAAGGGAATGCCCCTTTACCTACAGATGGGTTTTGGGTCCACAACCTGTACTCCCCCTTATTTACAATAGATATCAGCTTTCCTTTGTCCCTTCCCTCCCCAACCTTGCTCCCCAGGAATGCTTATTTATTTTTTAGCCATATCTTACACCATCCAATATATCTATCCATATATTTTGTTCATCACTTACCCTCAAGTGGGGCTATGTAGTCATCAATATTATCAGATCCCCCACACCACCTCCCCATGATGGTAAATGAGCTTCTGATGAGGCTCTAAGAGAAAACCATAAACATGTAAATGCACAATAGAGGGACAGTGATTTTTTACATCATTTTATTGGGAGTTCATATAACTCTTATCACATTCTGTACTTACATACATTGTGTCATGCACATTTGAACATTTGTTGCCCTCATCATTCTCAAACTTTTGCTTTCTACTTGAGTCCTTGGTATCAGCTCCTCATTTTTCCTCTCCCTTCTCACTTCCTACTCCCTTGTGAATCCTTGATAATTTATTAATCATTATTATTTTGCCACATCTTACATTGCCCAATGTTGCCCTTAACCCACTTCCCTGTTGTCTGTACCCCAGGGAGGAGGCTATATGTAAATCCTTGTAATTAATTCCCCATTTCTACCTCACCTTACCTCCATCCTCCCTGTATTGCCACTCTCACCACTGGTCCTGAGGGTTTCATCTGTCCTGGATTCCCTGTGTTTCCAGTTCCTATCTGTTCCAGTATACATCCTCTGGTCTAGACAGATTTATAAGAGAGAATTGGGATCATGAGAATGGAGGAGCATTAAAGAACTAGAGAAAAGTTGTGTTTCATCATTTCTACACTGCACCCTGACTGCCTCATCCCTCCCTGTGATCTTTTTGTAAGGGATTGTCCAGTTGCCTACAGATAGGCTTTGGGTTCCCACCCCGCACTGTCCCTCATTCACACTGATATTATTTTTTGTTCTTTGGTGCCTGATACCTGATCCCTTCGACATCATGTGATTACACAGGCTGGTATCCTTCCATGTGGGCTATGTTGCTTCTCAGCTAGGTGGTTGCTTATTTATCTTCAATCCTTTAAGACCCCAGACACTGTATCTTTTGATAGCCATGCATCATCAGCTTTCTTCACCACATTGACTATGCACCTGCTTTGTCTTCAGCAATTATGGCTGAGTTGAGCAAAATGGAATGCCAGGTTAATAGATTAAAGTCTTCTTGTGCTGAGGAAGTACTTAAGTAAAGACTGCTAATTTAGTACTAAACCTATAAATATCTGCACATAGATCTATTTCTCCATCATTATATATTTAAATATGTACATGTCTTTATTTAGACCTCTATAATGCCCTTTGCCTCCTAGTTCTTTTCTCTATTTCCTTTTACTTTCCACTTGTCCCACTATCATGTTCAGCCTTCATTAGATTTCAGTAATTCTTCTCAGTTACATCACCCTTGATCAAGTTCTTACCAGGCGTCTTACACCCTCCTCACCACTGATTTTGGATCACTTGTTGCTTCCTTGTCCCTGGGTTTGTTAAGTATGATTTTTTAATACTGTTGCAAATAACTTGTCTGAATTGTGTTCAGATCTGTGGGGGAAGTTAGAATTTGCAAGTGATGAAATAGGATATTTGGCTAAGGAGATTCTCAAGGGAGCTCTTAAAGGATATATATATATATATATATATATATATATATATATATAGCGTTTATCTTTGCTCTGCATAGTGAAGTGCTAGAGAAAAGAAATGGACTTCAAAAGGAATTGTGCAAAGTGAAAACAAAACTTAAAGATTTGGAAATATTCTATTGTAAAACCAAGGACATTCCTAGAATTTTCACCAAGGATGTACCATCTTTTCTTAAATAGATTAAGTCTAAGACTGATGGGTCTAAGCAACTACCACAGCAGAAAACCCATCAACTTTAACTGAAAGTTTCAGGGAAACAGGTAAGAAAAGAACAGTGATCGCATCTTGGCGGTCTATAGGTAGGAAAACAGGCCAAAGAAGCTACATCTATGGTTTTCCAGGGGGAAAAGAAAGAAAGAAAGAAAGAAAGAAAGAAAGAAAGAAAGAAAGAAAGAAAGAAAGAAAGGAAGAAAGAAAGAAAGAAAGAAAGAAAGAAAGAAAGAAAGAAAGAAAGAAAGAAAGAAAATGGCCATTTCTGGAGCAGTTGAAGATCATTAGACCAGTTGGAAGAAGCATTGTGAGCAAGGCCTTCCTGGTTTCAAAGGGTGGGCCACAGCTTCCTTCGTTCCAGAAATTTGAGTCTTGGACAGACAACTTGGTTCTGAAATGTAGGACTTCCTTGAAGGTGTGGCAAGGCACTGGGTCGCTGAGGATACAAAGCTGTGATAACAAGAAGTCCACACTCAAGAGACAGGAGAATGAGGCCTACCAGGGCCAGGTTATCTTCTAGTCGGATCATCTGGAGAATGGGGCCACCTAAGTCAAGGGAGCAGAGTTGCTTCTCAGGAGGTCTGGACATAGAAGCTGAATCCCAGAACTGAGGTGCCTCCACCCAGAATCCAGAACTTGAAGCCAAGACCCAAAGTCTGGAGAGCAGGGACATTTTCTAGATGGTCTCAAAGAACAAAAAACTATTTTCAAGCTATGTAGATTGTTCTGTTAGGTTTTTGACTAGGTGGGTCTCTGTGCTCGTCTGAGCAGACTAGAGAAACAAACTCATATGCACATATATACATATAAGAGAAACATTTTTTAGGTTCATATCATGAACATTTATTATAATGTTTTTAAGTTTATTATAATTCTATTCATTCATTTATATTTTCATTTTTCCTGTTTTAACTTTTGTTTTAAGCTTGATTTATAAGAGAGGCTTTTTTAGAAGAGATAAATGTACATTAAGAAAGCATTCCAACACAGTCCAGTCCAAGACAAGAAGTCTAATATTATCCCATATATTCCAACAGCAGTCTATAAAGTCTTCTTCAAATGCACAAAACACATGCAATGATGCCTAATGCAAGACAATCACAAGTCATATGGGTGGAATGCCTTTGGATTCAATGGTATTGTAAACATCTCAGTGCTGGCAGGGATCTCCATGTGGCTCCTCCAGCTTCAGAGATCTGGTTGGATGCAGGTGGCTTGTCCGGCTCAGGGCACTACTAGGGTAGCTCCCTATGGCCTCTCCTCATGAATGTCTCACAGGAAGTAAGCCTTGCCAGTACAGAGTCTCCAAGGAAGTGAACCTAGAAAGACAGTGTCTCCACCTTAAAGAAGGAATTACCACATTTCCCAGAATTCTCAGGAGATAGCCACTCCCACACAAAGGTGTAATTTGCTATCTCCAGATTGACAGGCTAAATTTCACCCCTACACTCTTAATCCTCAAATTGACACTAGATTAGATAACTACTACAGTGCCCATTCCTTCTTATCTTCTAATCGTCCATCTGTAAAGAAATGTCGACAATATGCTACCATTGTACTTTGGAAGCAGAAAAACTTGTGTTTGAAATTTTATAAAGTAAAGAAGAATTTCACCCCAGTGTGAAATATGCCTAAAAACTCACCTATATTTGATTTGGGTGATTCAGAAGATGAAAATGTGGACTTGAAGTTTATTTGATGTAAGACTTTTAGAATGATGGGACACAATGAGTGTGTTGTACATGTCACAAGCACATGAATTTGGGGGGACTTAACAGTGAAATGCCATGTATTTAAAGGTGTAATACCAATGTATATGCTATATACATATATAGCAAATATATATGCTATAATCAATATATATGCCTAACCGCTTAAAAGCATATTTGGGAATGAGTTGCCCTTGGTTTGTTAATCAGGTAGGATTAGTGTAGGGTGTTGTGAGTCCCTCTCTTTTAGGTTAAAGGAGATTATATAGGCAAGTGCACGAAGTAGAGATGAAGACAGAAAGGTGCTACATGAAGATTCACAGCAACAGAAAATGTAGAAACCAAAGGTCTTAGTCCAGAGCTGAGAAAGATAAAAAGTCTTCCCCTGCAGTGCAAACCCTAAATTTGGACTTCTAGCCCACTCATATATAAGAAATAAGTTTGTTTATTTGTTAAGGCCATTCACTTGTGGCACTTCTGATATAGCAGCATTTATAACTAAGACACTTCTCTATCCTTTAAATTGTCCAAACAGCAGGGAGGTGGCGGAGTAATGTTCTTGTGCAGGAGATAGGCCTGTGTGGGACAAACAACGAAGCGCTCGGCTACTAACTGAAGGGTTGTAGGTTCTAATCCACCCAGAGGCACCTGGGAAGAAAGACCTACAAACCGACTTGTGAAGGATCGCAACTTTGGAAACTACTCTAAAACACATGGCATCCTCATAATTTGGAATTGATTCTACAGCAGTTGGCCTGGCCTGGTTTATGAAGAACATAGGTTCCCACCTTGTTTTTGTAGTATTCACTTGGTGTTACATGCCATCGAGTTCATGCCAATCCACAGCTCCCCTGGGCACGACAGAATGAAGCGAGGCCTGGTCCTGGGACATCCTCACAGTTGATCCTATGCTGAGCCCATTGCTGACACCACTGTTCACACGGACACCCTACTGGCACTGGAAACACCAGTGACATAACCTTCAACAGCAACACACCATCCACTACAGTACGACAAACTGACAGCCTAGTGGTGGACCATAGACCTTAAATGCTCCTAAATCGGGAATTGTATTACCTACTTGGTTATTCAGTCCTGCTCTATTTATTTTCTAGGGAGATCACTGATCACTGAAGAGGGATAATATTCACTTGAAGCCTATCCCTGTTGCCTGCTTGTTCCATGAGTTTCAACAAACCCCTAAGTATCCTGAACTTGGTATTTCCTTGTCCTAAACTAGAGACAATGTATTGCCTCACCTTAGGATCATATTAGGCTGAGGGTCAAATGTAACAATGGGAAAGCTGCTGGCAAAAACGTAAGGTGCAAAAATGTAACATTTGTATACTTTGTTGTTCTCTTTTGTTTGGTCTATGAGGTAGCATGCTCCCTAGATTAGAATTCATGAATAGTGAGCATCATATATCAACTTTGGGAGCTCATTTGCTTCCTTCTGCTCATTGAACTTGATTAGCGTGCCCTTCCTGGAAACTCTGCTCAAGACCAGCTGATAATTGCCACAAGGTTTGAGAAGAGTGCAGATCCATCTACTTTGAGTGGGGTCGGGGTGCGGTTGGTGACAATTATCAACAAATACCCTAGTAAGTCACCACGTCTGTGGCTAATACACTCCTCTTCTTATCCAATTCATTAATCCACCTCAGTGGTTCCCTCCTCCTAGCAAAATCCTTTTGTATATTTTTCTCTGACATTTCACTAAAGTTCCTTTTTTATGCTTTGATCTCGCTCTCATCTGTGATCTCCCCCATCATGGGGATCATATAAAATTCAATACTGGGAAGTCCTTGCTGACTCATCGCAATCCCCTGGGGGTTTCTGAGACTGAAACTGTTTATGGGAGCAGAGAGCCTTGTCTTTCTCCCGAGGAGCTGCTGGGGGCTGACTGCAGCCCACCTCATCATTGCTATACCACCACTGGCTACAAAATATGTCAGAGAGCAAAATAGAGATTAACATCTTATCTGAAGGACACAAGAGAGAACAACGAAGAATACAGATGCAACTTAGATTTTTAAAAAGGGTTCTCATATTGCTACCTTTGGCCTTTACCACAATGCAGTCCTAAGTGAGGTAATATGTCATTTCTACTTCAGGACAAGAAAACACCACACCCAAATATTAAGGGTTCTGGTTAAAGTGTGGAACAAACTGTTAACAACCAACCATGCACACTGACATTAAGTTGATTCCAACATACAGAATCCCTACAGGAAAGTATACAACTGCCCTGCAAGATTTCCAAAGCTGCACATCTTCATGGAAGATGCAACATCTTTCTCCCACAGAACTGGGGATGGGTTGGGACCACCAACACTTTGGCTCTTCAACCCCTGCGCCTCCTTACGGTACATCAGAGGTACTAAATTAGTGTTCCTTTATTCACAGCATTGAGTAAATGTTAAATAGATTTGAATACAAAGCTATCACTCTCTTTTCAAATTTTATGGAACTTTATTTGCACTAAGAAAAATCCCGTGAATTACTAATATATTTTCACAAGTGATGCAAATCACTAATATTCTTTCACAAACTATTCCTGTAGGCATGTAGGAATAAAAAGCATAAAAATTGCTTTCCTTTGAGGTTATATTCCCTGGGGTAAAATATATATATATATATATATATATATATATATATATATATATATATATATATATATTAAAGGAACTATAAAGTGTGTGTCAGTAAGAAAGATAAATGAGAAACTGTAGTGAGCAATAAACCTGGTCCCTCCCTCCAGCCCGCTCCCCGGCACTCCGGAGTTCTCTGGGCTCCAGCTTCCTGCGGGTGCCGTGCGTGAACCTGGCTGTTGAGTTCATGGCCATTCAGGAGAGCCGTTCATCAAAGGCCTTTCCATTTTTGCTCCGAGGGACAGTATGAGAAAAACTCAACTGGGCATTTAATTTTTATTATGACACAAAGAGAGATGGCTCCATCACTGAAGAAGAGGTGGCGGACGTCGAGAAAGCTGTCGACGACATGATGGGCAAATGCACGTTCCCTGTCCTCCAAGAAGACGTTCCCCGACAGCACGTGGAGACTTTCTTCCAGAAATTGGGCAAAAAGAAAGACGGGGTCGTTACCATAGATGAGTTCATCGAAAGCTGCCAAAAAGATGAAAATGTAATGCGCTCCATGCAGCTCTTTGAAAATGTGATTTAATCTGTCGAATATGGATCCTCAATCCAACAGTCAACTATGAACCAGTCCGACAACCCTTAAAGTGGGAGCCGTCGCTGTTAGCGTAGATCGCGCCGCTTTTTCACTGAGGCATACTATACAAACAGGGTTGGTTTGAACATAAAGCATTCCCCAAGAGATCTGAGTTTCCCGGCTATAAATTCGCATCCTTTTCATCATGCCCCTCCCCCCACAAAAGATAAAGAAACGAAAAAAGTGATTATCTATAACCTGGAGTATATTCAACTATGGTAGTTTTGGTCATTCTGTTTATTGTCATAGGAAATTTTGCAACAGATATTGGCGAAGGTTATCTAAAAAGAATAATGTAACTAATGTTACTACATCTGAAAAAATCTTGAATGGGTCAATGTTATATTACATTACATTGATATCTACATCTCATATCTCAAAGTACATTAAAAATTATTTAATATAAGTATATAATATAATAAAATAAAGACTATTTTATATAAAGAATCCATGTTAGATCAAGAATTCCAGCAGGGTATTTGAAAGCCACCCTTGAGACCCTGGTGAAAAATGTGGATTAAAATGTAAATTAATAACATTGGTTACTTGTAACCTAGCCTATACCCTGAGGCTGTTTTCAAAAAGGCCACCATAGTAAAACGCAACAGCCGTGGAGCGCCAACATCAGAACCCACAGATCTGCTCAGCTCCTGACCCACCGTGCCCCTTAGTGCCTTGGACCTGGTGTCAGGAAAACTCACTCAGTGACTCTTAATTTATCTTGTTTTAACACACAGATGACTTGTGTCATCACATCTTAACAGGAATTCAATGACATGAAGCCTTCCGTAAGCTGCGTTAAGAATATATAAGACACACTTTAATACTGATCTGTCTCCGGGCACCTCTAGCTGCTCTTGTTCATCACTGTGTATCCATCTTTCCACACAGTGTCGAGCGAATAAAAGATTCTCAATAAGTATCAGGGCTGGCATTATGCCTGGTACACATAAGTGCTCTAGATATCTTTGTAATGAAGCCTTTGTTCCATTTATCCATCTTGTAATAACCATCGTCATCTGCCCCTTCATTTGCCCCCATATTTATTTGTCTTGAATTGCCTCTTCGTAGATAAGTTTATTTAAAGAGCCTATTGTGCTCACCGTTTCAAATTTGTCACCTTTCATTCACCCTCCAGACTCCTGAGGTGTGCATGTTGTCCTCACAGCTGTTTCTAGAAACATCCAGTGGACATTCTTCAGCTCTCATCTCTGCCACAGCATCTTGCCTATTGCCTCTTTCTACGCAAGCCTCCTTCTTTCCCTTGCTGGCTTGCTTCCTACTTCACTGGCCATTCCTTGGCTCCCTTTAGTGGGCTCCTCTTGCTCTGTGAAGCCCATGTATGTTGTGCTGCCTCCTCTGGGCTTCATCCCAGATACTCTTTCCCGTCCATGCTCTTCCTGCAAAATGCCATCCATCCCAGTGCTTGAATCACAGGTCGCTGTACTGAGAACACCAAATAGAATCTCTCCCCCCAAAACATCTCTTCTCAACTTCAAATGTTTTATAACCCCTCTTCTTGCCTGTGCTTACCCCTGACACTTCAAACTCATTAAGTTTAAACTCATCGTATGACCCCAACAAAACGGCTTCTTCTCCTCTGATGTTTCCTCTCAGAGGGAAAGTATCATCACACTCCGCAGTTCACCAAACCAGAAAATACCTGCCTTTATAACTTCATGGTGGATTCAGATCACAACTTTTATGTCATTTTCACTATCGCAGTGATTCTGAACGAGAAATTTTATTTCTCAAAAGACATTTTGTCATGTGGAGAGCCACTTTTGGTTTCTACTATGACAGGATATGAAGGGGATGCCACCAACATCTAAAGGGTTGAAACCAAGAGTGCTACTAAATATACCATAATGTGTGGACAATTACACACCTCACACACAGGCACACACAAGCAACAATTCATTGGCCACAAATAATTATTTCTCTATCTTACCATACGACATCTTTCAGAGAGCAAAGCTGTGCCTGTCTTATTCACGATTGGAGCTTTAGTGCTTTAGAACAATGACACGATGACACATAAAAGTAATAGGTAATAAAGTCCCAGATGCCAGCACTCACCTGTACCAGCTCTTAACCTAGACATAAGAAAGGCATGAAATTGCAGATCAATTTCATTGTTATGCAGACATAGGGTATGGAGGTAGTCCTGCTTGGGGTCTGATAACTTTCACGTGAAACCTGGTGTGTCAGGAAAAAGTATCCATATCCACATGACTTCTGAGTTGTTTTTTCTATGTTTATGTCATCCTATTGACTTTCTCCATGGCCTAACCACAGTCTGCCCTCTTGTGATATGCCTTGCTTGGGAAATATGTCCTGCGTCTTAATGTGCAGTCATTGGCCAGGGTCCTGATGAGAATGGGCTAATCTCCCAGAATCACAGCTTCCATGTCTGTCACATCAGACCTCTCACAAGATTGATGTCAATGACTCCTGTATTCAGCACCGCTTGCCACACTCTCCATGAATTGAGCATATGTATAACTGTCACTCATGAGCCAGTTGTTGCAGCTATGATATTTTCCAGTTCCTCACAGAGGTTGACTTTCTTCACTCTTTCTATGATATGTATTGCTATATTCTTCCTCATTTGATCTGTGATTACCATAAACAGAAATACTCTTCTTAAATCCCTTCTGAACAGGAAACTCAGAAATTCCCTGGGAGCCCTTCCCAGCTTCCCACAGGGGTTGCAAGTTAGTCCTTACCTGGACCCAAAGATGGATCTCGTATGAAGCCCACTCAATATTTCTAGTCCTTAACCCAAGTGAGTCTGATCATGAGATAACTTCTTCCTTGGTCAAATTGCCTCAGAAACCAAGAAGCAGTGATCATTACATGAAGCGTTCCACTGTATGCAGCTGAATATATGTGAGAGGAGGGAGGGCTCATTAGAGGAGCACCAGAATAAACTCCATTTGACTGCCAATTCTCTGAATGTCTGAAAGAAACCCTTAGGACATGAAATATTTGCTGAGTTTCATCTATCCCAATAGACCCAAAATATCCATAATGTTTCATATTTTTCAAATCCATCAACTTAGTAAAAAAAGAGAGAGATTAGGTTTGCCTAATCTGTTTTTCTCTACCCTCTTTCCAGATACTCGCAAACGATCTTTCTACCCTTAAACAATAATAGAGTGTTCATCACTCTGCATTGATCATGTACAGTTTTTTTAATATTCTGCAAATTCTTGGCAGTAGACTTGAATTAAAACCTTGGAAAATGCAGGCTCCAGGAAACAAAACTTGCATGGCTTCTGAAAATAGCTCACATGAGAAAGAGCTGTTTTTAAGATTGGAAATGATAATGTTTGAAAGGAAACGTGATAGCTCTCTTGCATATTTCTAGATCCATCATATGGGAAGCCTGGTAAACTTGCTTTGTGCTCCTTCAAAGGCCATAATTGGGAACAATGAATGGAACTTATAGGATAGACTGTGGCTCGATATGATGAAAACTTTAAAATAAAAACAAAAAGCAGTCTAAAAGTGGACTGTCTGGAAATGCAGTGATATTCTCATGACTCGAAGACTTCCTGCTCACTCAGCGGCTGGAAGTTGACCTTTCAGGATGTTATTTTTAAATGTTCCTGTATTGACTAGCAGGTTGAATGAAATAGTTTTGGATAGCTTTTTTTTTTTTTTTTAGTTTTAGATATCTTATCCAATTTTGAGTTTTTATATTTTTCTGATCTTAAAAAAATATTTTTAATGATTAAGACATAACCTTGATTCCCAATGCCCTTGGCACTCCCAAATCTTCTTGATACTTACACATTTAAGACATGATTTTCCACATTACAAAGATCTGTGTCTGTGTTTATCTCTATGTCTGTTTGCTTCTGATTTGATGCTTGCCATTTATCTGTGTATGGTCTCTATTAATTATAAACTTCTTGGGATTAGAAATTATATATTTTTTAATGTTTCCACAATGTGTAGTACTACTACCTTGGTTCCGGTCCACTAATTTAATAACATTGTCTAACTACAATCAACCCACATTTAAGTCAGAGCATGTAAAGATTTGGAGTCTTGGAAACCCAGAGGCAGAGTTCTACTCTGTCCTATTGGGTTGCTATCAAGAGGAAGAGGCAGTGAGTTTGACTTCAGATTCCGAGCAAGGGAAAAGATTCCACAAACTCCTTTCTTTACCACCTTTATTGTTAGAATGTCATCTGTACAGTTGAATCTAATTTTCACTTCCTCCACACAATGTCCCCTTATACAGGTACCATCCTGACCTCAAGACTCATAAATCCCAATTCATAATCCCTCAATGTTCTATTATAAAACCACGAAGTCACGGTTTGAGTTCAGTCCAGAGCTAAATTAACAGATTGCTCAATCTCTGATTCTATATCCAGAACATTTTCTTCCAATAGGATGAATTCCTTCCTGTTCTCTGCTCCTGCAAGAAGTCTTCTTTGATCTATCTTCAACAAGTCTGATGTGCCTCTTTTTTTCTTTACTCTGCTTATTAAAGCCATTGTTATCCAGGATTTGAATTTTAGAATGGATCTTAAATTTTACTTTTGTCAACTCTTACACTTGAAAGAAACGGAAAGTCCTATAATTGGTCAGTGATTGCGCATGTTAATGCAGGGGTCTGATTGTGAAATCAAGGGAGTCCTTTCAGTCCCTACTAACTGAAAAGTTCCAGGAAAGGAATGTATGTGCTTACCTCACTTAAGCATACTGATTGCAAACATAGTTTGAGATTGATTGCAAATAGATAATCCCAAAGAAGACATGTTCTTTGATCCTGACTTCCTCTATAGAGTGGAGTGCAATGATGAGAGCGTCTTTCTTGAAAACTCAAGGTTTCATATGGTTTCCTACCCCACTAGGAAAGGCTAGTAAGACTCATCATCCACAAGATGGGACCATCCTTCCCACCACACCTATGTGCCCCTGCCCTAGGCAACTCTAACCAGGACAGAGCTAGTCAATCATCAAACCACCTCTTGACCCATGACTGATCATAGGTTCTTCCCCAGGGGCATTTCCAATGCCTACTTTATAGCAGTAGAAGGAGAATTGTTTACTAAGTGAGGCCGTGGAGATTTCCGGACCTCAACGTGACAATTATAATCAACTGACTAGCACCAATTGATTCCCTTAATTCTCCACTTACTCAAAACCCAAAACAGTATTATTAAAGCACACTGTTTCTCTTGGCTCATGCCATTCCCCACCTGGAATTTCCTCACTTCTCCCTTGATCCAAATCATGCTCACCTTTCTGTCCTCATCCTGTTTCATTTGAAGTCTACCGTGTTGTACACACATTTTCAATAACTTCCATCTCTGAACTCTTCATACATTTTCTTTTATTTCATCATGGATTTAATCATATAATTAACGTCCTGGGTGAAAAGTTTGATGTATTATTTTCCTGCCTCTTCACAATCAAACTCATCCTGTTTGTTCAGCTTTGTCCCAACTTCAGGAAGACTACAGTCAACAACACCTCCCAAAGCTTCCTGTGCAAAATTGCTGAACCCCACTGTTCCCACACCATTTTCTGTCATGACCCATTCGTGTTTGTCTGTGAACTTAAAAGGTACGAAGAGCAGAGTCCGGCCGGAGCGCAGCATCCACACTGCGGGCTGACCAGACTCCAGCATCACTCCAGGCAGGGGGCGCACGCCCCTGAGAGTGCACGCAGGCTGCACGCCACAGCCCCTGCAGAGCGATGTTCGCTGGTGGGGTCCTAAATGATGCATTGGGGGTGAGGCATCACTGCCCTCTGGTGGGAGTAGGAGACCCAGCTCCTGGAGAGCTGCTGCTGGATTTGAACCACCAACCCAGTGGGCCGCAGTCCCGCACACAACCACTATGCCACCATGGCTCAGCCCCCAAATGATACATTTTACTGGACAAATCTACTGTACCTCTTCAAGTACTGAAGATCAAAGATGTCCCTTGGATAACTAAAGTAAGTGAGACGCAAACCATAGTATTTAGGGTTCCCTCATATGCATGTGAAAGCTGGACAATGAATAACCAAAACCAGGGGGGGAATGATCCATTTGGATTTTGATGACTGAGAAGAGTACTGAAAGTATCATGAATTGCCAGAAGAACAAATAGATTTGTCTCGGAAGAACTACAGTCAGACTGCTCCTTAGATGTTAGGTGATGAGATTTTTGTCTCACGTTCTTTGGACGTGCTTTCAAAAGGGATCAGTTTAGTCCCTGGAAAGGATATTAGGCTGGGCAGTGGGTCAGCAAAAAAAAAAAGGGGGGGTGGGGAAGGCCCTGGACACAGTGGATTGACACAGTGACTAGAAAAACGAGCGCACACCTAACTGCCACAGTGTGGATGGCACAGGACCAGACAGGGGTCCCTTCTGGTGCACATAGATAGGGCCACTACGCGCCGGAAGACACGCAACTGCCCCTAATATTCACAGCCCCCAAGAAGCAGTCAGACTCCTGCGTGCTGCGCGTACTGGTTAGGTGGAAACTTGTGAGGCCGCAAGACCGCGGTCCTGATCTGTCAGGTCTGCACCTGAGCTCGCCTCTCCCTTAGACTCGCCAGCCATGTAAAGGAAAGGTGCAGTATTGACCTTCAGCAACGAGCAGCCGGCTAGAAAAGGAGGAGGGAAGGAAACAGAAAAGACAGGGAGGACGAAGAGCAGGAACACCCAGAGGATTGCTGCTTTGGAGCAGGTTAATCAGGGTGTGTAAGAAGGGGTGAACCCTCTGTAACCTTCACTCCGTTCACAAATAAAAGTTAAAGAAATTTAACTGCTGGGAGAGTGAGACTTCCTACTGCAGTCTTTCTTGTTATTCCTAATATTTTGTGGGGGTAAATTCTTTCTTATGAGTAATATAGATATTTTAATATGCAGAAATGGATACTTGAATATGCTTTTTTTCCCCAATAAGGCATTAGTTGATAGATTTTTTAAAATGAACACAGGTGAAATGAATTTACATCAAGGGAAGGTAAACCAGACCGGGTGTGTTTGAAGAAAAGGGAGAAGGATGAACCAAAGGGAGAAAAAAGAATTTTAGGATTGGTGCCGTGAGTTCAGCTGTGGAGGAGGGGGATGGTAGCCCCCGGGTGTGTGCCATCCAGGGGGTAGTAGATGGGCTTGAGCTTGGGCACAAAGTCAAGGGGACACAGTGGCTAAGGAAGACCAATCAGACTAGTTGTTTCAAGTGGACTTCATAAAAACCTCCAGGTGTGAAAACAGACGTTTCTGTTCTACTGTTTCTGAAGCTGCACTAAGGGAGCAAACATTTCCACCCAAACCCTCAAGTTGAAAAATCTCAGCGCTTGACAATTCACTTAACTGCCAACAGAGGGCAGCCCTGCCTAATAAAGAGCAAATGCAGATCAGAAAGTTGCCCAGAAAGCAAATCCAGTTCCACGTCTTTTCCACTATCTGCATTTTGTTCATCTATGACTTCTATCATCCGAAGAATTTCTTTGAAAAATAGCATCTTCATTCTACAACTTTCTGCTAAATGGTACCAAAAAGTATACCATTTGTCATATGAGGAAACATTAATTATTAAATCATCTCAATTGAAGGACTAGGTCCTTCGTGGTACTAGTCTTTGAAAGCTATGGAACTTTGAAAGCCTTCATGGTAAAGTTGAGAGTATGCTTTCCATATAAAACTGGAAAAAAAAAGTTTTGAAGGAAAAAAAAGACCACCTTGAAGCAAGAGTCATTTCTACCTAAATTATAGAACTAACTAGTCTACAACGTCTGTTCATCCCTGGGTATTCATGAGAAAATTGTTTAAATTGTCTTATTTTCAAAATATTTGTTCAAACATTCCATTTTGGTGATATGAAACCTTCTACCATCTCAATGACAAAACATATATGGTCCAAGGTGGAGTAGAAAGGGGGAACCAACTGTAGGGATCTACATATAACCTCCTCCCTAGGGTACAGACAACAGGGAAGTGGATGAAGGGACACATCAGACAGTGTATGATATGACAAAATAACAATTTGTAAATTGTCAAGGGCTCATAAGGGAAGGGGACTGGGGAGGGAGAGGCAATATGAGGAGCTGATACCAAGGTCTTAAGTAGAAAGAGGATGTTCGAGAATGATGATGGCAACAAATGTACAAATATGGCTTGCATGCAATAGAT
>PVJH01040948.1:0-15317 GCA_004026705.1 Nesogale talazaci
GGGCGGGGGTTGTGGAACAGTGCTTGGCATCTCCTCTGAACTGGTAGGGGGATATTCACAAAGGGGCCTCACTGAAAGTTAAAGGTATAACGGGGGGGTGGGGGTGACTAGCTTGCTCCAACTCTGAGTGCAAGAAGAGCAATGGAGTCTTGTAGAAGATATGGCCCTCAAACCAAAACAGACTGAAAGGGTCTAAGTGCTGAGAGGTAAGCTGCTCCTGGAAGGAGATCCCTGAGAGAAAAGGGGAATTGACTGATGATTTTATCAGAGCCTGTTTGCTATTTAACAGAGGAGTAGCCATCTACTCTGGGTCAGGACAATAGACGTGGAACTATTTTGCATGGGCTCCTTTTGTGTGTTTGGGGCTTCTTTCCTTTCTTTCTCTTTTAATATGATAGGCAGGATAAACACCCCCAAAGAGGAGGCAATGGAACAAGAGGTTGGGGTGGAAGGAGCCATGAGGGATAAGGCTGGGAAAGGGGAGCGATGTGGCAACAACAGGGGCAGGGGAATAGCAAGGGATCCAGAAGTGCTGGTGAGGAGAGGGTAGCATTACTGGCCATGTTTGATCAATAGAAGCATATCCGAGAGGAATTACTGAGAAGCAAACGATGGATAAACGTAATAGTGGGGCAGGAGGGGAAAAATAGGAAGAACAAGAAAATAGAAATTATATATGGGTATATAGATGTATATGTGTAAATATATAAAAATGTGTGTATTGTGTGTGTATATATATATATATGTAAATACAACAAGGAAGCAGATGGACTTTGGGCCTCTACTTTAATATTACCTCAGTACAAGTATGGTTTGTTCTAATAATGTGGCAATGTGTGATACTTACCTTCCCAACATGAATGCTGAAGATAAAAATGGGTACATAAAAATGGGTGAAGAAAGTTGATGGTGTGGGACTATCAAAATATATAGTGTCTGAGGTCTTAAAAACTTGGGAGTTAGACAAGTGGCCATCTAGCAGGGAAGCAACGAAGCCCACATGGAAGAAGCACACTAACCTGTGTGATCATGGGGTCTACAGAAGTAGGTATTAGAAGTTCAGAAACAAGCAACCAAATTCACATGAAGGAGCATAGGCAACGTGGAGACCCAAAAACCACCTGTGAGATGACTGACCAGTCCCTCACATAAGGACCACATGGAAGAGATGATATATACAGGGTGTCCTATAGCACCGTTGAACACATAACTATCCTCTGGTTTTTTAATATTTTCTCCCCCTATTATGGTCTTAGTTTTACCTCATTAATTCTGTTAGACCTGCATATGTTCATTTGTATAATTAAGATCATTTGATGTATGAAATTCAAGATAGATAAACCTTTCAGAAATAGTAATGGGAGTACTGATTCCCCAAGGATACAGAGGAGGAGGAGAGGAAAGTGGGACTGATAGTAATGATAACTATGTAACTCCACTCGAAGGGAACAAACAATAGACTGGCAGGTGAACAGATACATTGGATGGTGTAAGATAGAGGGGACAAAAAAGTGTAATGATAGTATTTAATATATTAATAGGGGGCTTTGGGGAGCAGGATGGGAAAAGGCAGGTATAATAGGGAGCAGATATCAAAGAGTGAAGGAAGAAAATGATGGTGGCAACAATTATACAATCATGCTTATCTAATTGAACTATGGATTGTTATAATATCTGTAAGAGCTCTCAATAAAAATGGGGAGAGGGGAAATTGATATGGCAATATGTGTACAGATGTTTGATATAAATGATGTATTGAATGTTATGAGCTGTAAGAGCCCTCAATAAAATGACTGGGAAAAAATGGGGGGAGGAAGCTCCTCAAATTAAAAAAGTGAATTGAAAAAAATGCAGTTCCTCAAAATTATATTTAAGAGCAACATAAGATTAATGGCTATGGCACTAGGCAGCAAAGCTATACAGAGGATCTGCTATGAAAGAGATTGAGGAAGTCTTCTTGATGGATCCAATAGTTGGCAGATGTTAGAGGCTTTCACACTTCCAACAATTTCCATTATGAAAGAACACAGAATTGTGTGAACACCTACTAGAAATATTTCTTCCTTTGAAATGATGTTTCCTTGGATGTGTAACTAAAGTAGGTTAACACATAACAGAGTGTGAGACCAGTCCTTTCTTTTCTACAATGGACTAACATAGAGATCAAGGAGTTATCTTCTCTACCAGGGAATTTAATTTAAAGGCTATTACATGATTACTCTTAAGTCACTTCTCATTTATTACATTTTGATGAATGAAAAGAAGACTGTGCGGCAACTCTAAGTATTTTCACTGTCAAGTGAAATGTAGAATGTTGAATGGCAGCTTAGAGTCTCACCTTTATCTGTGAGGCAAAAATAAGCTATTGTACGTGCTAGAGCCAGTTAGTGACAGGATGAAATCAATGCTTCAGGAAAATTTATCAGAGTCCACTGTGTAGGTAAACAAGTAGCAACAAGAGCCCATAAGGAGAGTGTGAGCTCCTAGCAACCTTAGCTATTCTCATGTTCTTTTGTGGGAGTGCTGTTTTCCTTTTGAAGCTGACAAAACTGATGTTCCTGCTTCAAGATCGAGTTCAGTAACACCCTACATTCCTGGATGCAGATTGCAAACTGAGTCACTGCTTCATTTCTGCTCTCAGGGCACTCCACTGAAAATCCTGAGCAGAACCTGCAAGGCCCTGTCTGGTCCAATGCTGACCTTCTCTCCAGTCTCATGCTCTGTGGAGTACCCGACCCTCTCTCCACTGCTTTGTTTCATGGACTCTGTAAGCCTCTCTGGCCTTAGGGTGGTACAAGCCATTAAATAAGCTGCAGTGAAAATGTCAGTGGTTCAAATCCAGCCAGAACTATCTCAGACAACAGGCAGAGAGATCTGCTTCCAAGAGACCACAGTCCAAACCAACTCAAAGGTAACAGGTTAATTTGAAGTTGTCCTAAGGACCTTCTCACTCATTTGTTTAGAATTGAAAGGCCTTTTCCCCAGATTTTTTTTTTCTATTTTCAAATCTCATATTCATAGGATCTTCAGAGGAGTCCTTCTCTTTCCCAAAGGGGCCCGGGTGGCCAAAAGCGGGACATCTGGTCACTTTAACAGTGGGTGAACCATTGGACTAATTTTAAGGCTGGTGGCTTGAGCCCACTCTTTTGGAGAAAGGTAGGGTGGCTTGCTCCCCTAAACATTTACAGCCTTGTGAATTCCATCTGGCCCTACGGGGTCACTCGTCAGAATCGAGTGGACGCTAAGCGAGTATTTGCTGAAATGCTACAGACTGGTAGCTATTTTGTGTTAGAGGTTAAAGCCGTTCTGGGTTCCTACTCATCTCTCTCCGTTCACCCAATTGCACCGTGGGGTGGGGTGGGGGTGGGGGTTGCCGAGGTCTACCTCCCCGGCTAGTGGCGGACGTAACACGAAACTACCGGGCAGAAGGTGTTCTAGAACAGGCGTGAACCACGTCGCGTGTCGGGGGCCGTGAGGCAATGAGGGCCTGGGGCTTGGAGGAACGCACCCTTCACTCGCGCGCGCGCGCGGGCACCTCAGCGGCGGGCTCTCTGCGCCTCCTCCGACGTCGGGCTCCGTCCGGGGAGCTCAGCCCCGAGGAGTTACGCCGCTCTCAGCCCCGCCGCGGCGGCCAGCACCCCAACCCGCCAACTCCTCAGGGGGGACGGGCTCCCAGAGGGGAGCGGCCAGCAGGGGGCGGGCCGGGAAAGCACGAGACGGGGGCGGATGACGGGGCGGGGGCGCCGCGTTACGTCAGACGTCGCGCCGCACGCCGCCGCACGCATGCGCGCTAGCCCTCGTGGCTGGTGGCGGGAGGGGGGGGAGGAAGCAACATGGCGGCCGAGCACAAGCCCAAGTTATCCAAGAATCTGCTGCGCATGAAGGTGCGGGGCTGAGGGCGGGCCGGGCGGTGGGAACACCCCGGGCTCAGGGCCGACGCGTGGGACGTCTGGGAATGGCAGCGAGGCCCCGCGCCTCCCCCAGCTGTCGCGTTCATTCATTCCCTCCGCGCCGGCTCCGCCTGGGGCCCCGGGGCAGGACTGTGAGTGAGGCGGAGTCGCGAGGACCTGGGCGGATACGGGAGGCCAACTCTGAAAATGCGCTGTCAGAAAGGGGGCCCGAAATAGAGGTCTAAAGGTGAGCACGGGGTCAGCGCTTAAGTGACGAAAAGGCGCCTTAGAAATCAGAGGGATGCGGGTGGGAAAAAAAAAAAAAAGATAAATCGGTAGTTGGGCAGCAGGGCCATTCCAAGAAAGGAGGCTAGGAACCAGGCGGTGTTGACCGCACCCTGGTCATCTTCGTCCAGTCTGAGGGTTTGGGCCTTAAAAGCCGTGGGGCGCCTTTGAACACAGAGAACAGTGTCATTCGCCGGTATTTTACTTTTGAAGAGACTTTAAGCGTAACTGCCCTGTAGAGGGTGCACCGAAAGGAAGACCAAAAGCCAATCAAACCCTCCGCCGTTCGAGTCGATTCTGAGTCATCTCATTGCCACCAATTCACTTTTGAAGCGTAGTGACCCCATACGGCAGAGTAGAACGAGCCCTGTGGGTTTGCTGGCCTGTAAATCTGCAGGAGCACAGACCCTCGTCTCCCATAGAGCACCTGGGGGGTTCAAACTACTGGAGTTCGCAGGGCAATGCATAATCCACTACGTCTGAGACCCAAGATTTTACTCACCGTAGCCCTATATTAAGTTTCCAGGCTGTAAATAAATGTCTATAAGAACAGACAATCTCATCTTTCCACCTCAGAGGGGCGACCGGATTTGAACTGTCAAATTTGAGGTTAGCAAACCAGCACAGTGAAGGCTTAACAAATGATACACTTAGACCCAGCTGGACCAGTTTGAAGTTCCTTCTGATGATGCTGCATGAACTGAGTGGCAGTGGGGATGGGAAGGATATTTATTAGTTGATGTGAAAGTGAGTTGCCTCACTGCTTTGAGATAAGACAAAAGTTCAGTAATAATGGCAAGAACTTATAGTTCTTCCTCTGTCCCAGACACTGCCCTAAGGATATTGTATACGTTAGCCATCTAGGCCTCTTAAAAGAGTCCCTTGATATCATTAGAGCTGAGAAGTAACTTATCCAAAGTTGCCTAAGTTCTAAGTGGTGCACACAAGACTCAGACTCAGGCTATCTGTTGCCAGAACCTTGGTTTGCATCACTGCACTTTCCTCTGAACACTGCTCATTGATAGATGATAACCCTGGGTGTCTTGAACAGTGAAGTGTTCAACTCCTAACTGAAAAGTTGATGTTGCAGAGTTGACTGTCTGCATCCAAAAGGTCTTGAAAGCCCTAGGGAACAGTTGTGTACTGTATGCCCAGAGAAGTCACTAGTCAGAATTGACCCCACCATAGCACCATTCTGCTTGTCTGTTGATGTTGGTGGATTTTTGACAGATGGAAAGGATTCCGTGTCATGCTAGAACCCCAGTGGGATTTGAGTGGGTTGTCACAGCAACCCTCTACAACAGTAGAACTGGACCATCACGTTTCTCCCAGCTGAGATCTTTGCAGAAGCAGACAGCCACATCTTTCTGTTGAGCGTCTGGTGCGATTTATTGACAAAGCGAGGTGTGTTTTGAAGCTTTGGAGAGTAGACATTGAATGTGCAAGATATGAATAGAATTCTGCTCGAGTGTAAATAGGGTGAAAGGTGAAGGAGAAATTGTAGCCCAGCTTAACAGCATCTAAGTACTGTTTTCATGCATTTTAACAAAATTGGGGTCTTAGCATCGTTTTTTTTTTGGGCTAAGTGGTTTGTTAGCAGGTACCTATGTACTCAAGGATAAGCCGACCCGGATATCAGCTGAGGCACCTAATTTTACCACAAAAACTGCACTAAAAATGTGCTGAAACACTCGGCTTATGTATGAGAATATGTGGTAGATTTCAGAGAGGATCCACTAGGTGGATTGACTTCCAGCCGAAAGTTTTGACTGTTGAAACACCCCCTTCCTCCTGTCCTCCCTTGAGGGCCCTCAGAAGACAGGCCAGGCTTTCTGCATAAATAGAAGACAACCTCAGTAGTCCTTGTAGCATTTCTACTCTGTACACAGGGGGTTTCTGTGACTCAGGAATCTACTAAGTGGCAGCAGTGATAAGATGATTTCAAAGTAGTAGAGTGCCTTGAGGACAGAGATGGAAAAGATTGCAGCAATTTATTTCAGCTCTTGGAACAGGCCATATGAATGTGTGCTTGGGCTCAGATCAAAGATAGGATCCTGGAGTTAAGAAAGAAACTAGCTCAGGATAAAGTATTATTCCCACCCAAATGGTGAGGATTGGAGGCTTAACATTAGAAGCAAAGTAAAGGCAGGAGCAAGGGGAATTACCTGGGTTTTCAATTTGGGTTAGCAACGCCTTACTCTTATTGAAGATAAGAAGGAATTTACTGACAGGATTGCTGGAAAAGGTCCTATGAGAATAAATGGAGGAGCTACTTAAGATCCAAATCTTAAGTATGGAGCACAGGGGGTTCAAGAGTTAATCCTGACTCATTTGCTTTCATGTTTACTTAAACTCTGACTTAGCTGTTGAGAACTAGAGGTTAAAGATGGTGTGGCGTATTGGACTTCCTCGTCCAGTATCACAGCAGGCCTTCAGACCAGTCCTTCCCCGTTTAGTCATGGCCAACAGAGTGAAACCAAGAGGAACCTAAATTTGTAAAATGTGGATACCTGGAATAGTAATTGCCCTGGGGAAAATTACAGATCAATGACCTGCCAGGAACTTAATTCGCCCTCTTAGAAGGCATAAGCAGCCTGTATGTTGCATAGCAACCAAGTCTCTTGAACCACAGAGTCAGAAGCAATTGTGCGCAGCTCAGAGGTGACATTTATCCATGTCACTTTGAATGGAAGTCGCTTGCCGGTCGTGGCAATGATCTAGGCTCCTGAAAGGGTTCATTATAGTTCTTCCGAGTTACCCATTCCAGGGCTTCGATCCAGGATTTTTCCCATTCTGATTAATGTTGCAATACACCTACATCTTTCACATCAGTTCTATTTTGATTTCACAGTGTTGCCATAACTGAACCAGCTCTGAATCCTGCTTCACAGTGGAGGAAAGGAATTATTGTCCACATCAACAGCCCAAAGCATCTGATTGCTATGAAATCAGACACACCTCCAGCCTCTTTAACAATTCCTATACCACCTATCTCTCCCATGACACTCTAATTTCTGCAGGATAAAAATTATTCATTTCAGTGGCCACATACGGTTCTTAGACCATATAGACATAGAGTTTAGTAGGGAAATCATGGGTTAAAATTCAGGATACAAGTCTGATCAGAACAGCTCTGCTGCTATGCCCATCACCTGCCCTCTTCATGGGCCCCTGGTCTTGGTTTCTGTCTTCCTCATTGAAATGTTAGAAAGCTCTTTAGTTAAGCTAATAAATGCCCAGAAAAATCCCACTCTTCCAGGAAGCCTTGTGCTTGAATCTGCATGGCTTTATCACTATAGTTCAGCAGGCCCACAGTAGTCTTCCTCCATTGACTTCGGCCCACAACCGCCTCATCTCCTGCTTGTCCCCTTGCCACCATTTCTCAGCTACTGCTGCTTTTCAGCATCCCACACTGTCTTCAGAGTGACACCTCTGCTTTTACCTTCTCCTCTTGGTGGTAGTGAAGTTTCCCCCTCTGCTCAAGGATTGACTCTTTTTAAGCCTAGCTCTTTGACAGAGCTGGCCAATCCCCTTATTAGGCTTCCATACACCTTGTTTCCATGGACCTGCCCCCAACAGGGTTGCTGTGCACTGTCATTTTGTGGGATTTATAAGACCATGCATGCAAACCAAAAACCCAAGCCCCCTACCATGACTCATAGTGACAACATAAGACAGAGTAATACTGCTCCTTAGGGTTTCAAAGACTGTAAGTCTTTTCAGAAGCTGACAGACTCCGCTTTCTACCGCGGTGACTGGTATGTTTGAACCACTAGCCTGTGGTTTCCACCCAGTGCGTAGCCCACAGCACCACCAAGGCTCCTTACGTGTGGCCCCAAAGAGGCCATATTAAGTAATTCACCGCCCAAAAGGAGGTGGTCCTCATGGGAAGTATGTCGGCAGAAAGTAGAACAGGCTCTTTGTGATTTGTAGGTTTCTTTCTGTAAAAGGCTTACCCACTCCCTCCAGTCAGTCCAACTCAAAACTCGTTGCCATCAAGTTGATTCTGACTTTGTAGGACCAGGTATAACTGCCCAGTGGGTTTCTGAGACCATTAACTCTGAGAGCCATAGCCTCATCTCCCAAGGAGCGGCTGGTGGTATCAAACTGTTGACCTTGAGGTTAGCAGCCTAACATGTACCCACTGTGCCACCAGGGCTCCTTTAGACCCACTCACTCAGTCACCCTATATGACAGGGTATAACTGCTCCCATAGGATTTTCAAGGCTATCCAGACAGAAGCAGGACTGCCTCATCCTTCTCCCTCATATCAACTGGTGTGTTTAAACCACTGCCCTTTGGGTTTCCAGCATAGCACGTCACCACAGGGCCTCCCTTATGAGAGCCCCTCCACCCTGCAAAAAGCTTTAAAAGAATATTTAGGCCATACTGTCTGCCACACTTGCTCAGCTCTGCTATTGAAACTCAGAACTGGATGAGTATGGCTGTGTTCCAATAAAACTTTATTTTCAAACTCTTACAGCCCCCCATGGGCTGCATCTTGCTCATGGTTGCTTTGTTAGGCTTTGGGCTATGAAGGAGAGAGATTAATTAAATCTCTAGCTTGGAGTTAGAATGTGTTCTTAGATGCTGTAGAGCTTGGACAATTGAATTGCTCCCAAAGACTTAACTTGCTTGATTAATATTCACAGGGTGTTCTTTCCTGTCAGTGTATGCAGAGCATGTATGTGGCTATTTTGTTTGTATAACAAAGTTATTTGTTGTTGAATACATGACTGTTTCATACACCGCAAAGGGCATCTAACACATACCTCCTTTATTGTGCTGCACTTGGTTGCACTTCTCAGATAAGGCATTTTTTACAAATAGAATGTCTGCAGCCACTCTGCCTGGACCAAATCCATGGGCACCATTTTTCCAGCAGCCTATCCTCACACAGCATTTCTGTGTCCCGTTATGGTAATTTCTTGCAAAACATCCAACTGTTACCTTCATGTTATTGCATGTATCTTGGGTTACATCATAACTTCCACATGCACTGAGGTAACCAGTGTCACAGCTGCCATGCCTAACTTCCCTCATCAGAAAGCTTTCCCACTCCCTCCCCACATGATTCCTCACCCTAAGCAGTATCTTCTCTATCAGTATTTTTTCATTTTGAGAAAGTGATGTAAGTGAACCCAAACCCACTGCCATGAAGTCCCGTCCTGGCACTGACTGTGCTGCGTTTTGCATTTGCAGTTCATGCAAAGAGGACTCGATTCAGAAACCAAGAAGCAGCTGGAAGAGGAGGAAAAGAAGATCATCAGTGAGGAGCACTGGCACTTAGATCTGCCGGAGCTTAAAGAGAAAGAGTAAGTTCAAGCGGCTCGGGGACGTCATAGGAGTGTCAGACCGGACGGAAGACTGTTCGACACCCTGAATTAGCCTGCCAAAATACTTTTCTAAAATTAGTGAACCTGAGAAAGGTCCACTTGGACTTGCGTGTCTTTATTGATCCCTGTCATTTACAATATTCATGTTTTCTGTTTTTTTCACATCAAATGAAGGAATCTGCCCCACCCCAAGTCTCTGGCAGTCACAGAAAACTTTTTATGGGAAACTGGAATTTGCTCGCTCTTCAGTTAACTTTCACAGATGAGATGTGTATCTCAGGCACCTCCAGCTTTATTTCAGTAGCTGAGAGTTGGACTGGGCCTCTGAAAAGCAGGGCGAGCATTTGGTCTCCATTCATTCATTCAATGTGTGTGTGTGTGTGTGTGTCACTACGTTTAATACTACTGATGGTGTGTTCTGTGGAGTCAATCCCGACTCACAGCAGCCCCAGGGGACCAAGACAAGCTACCCCCTAGGGGTTCCACAGCTGTAATTTTTGGAATTAAAGTTGACTGCCAGGTCTTTGTTCTGCTGAACCCCCTAGGTAGATTGGATGCTCTGGCCTTTTGGTTAGCAGCTGAGTGCTTGACCAGGAAGGCTCAGTCGGTGTTGGCGAATACTAGTAAGGAGGCGTGGTGGTATAGTGGAAGGTTGGCAGTTCAAACCTCCAGCCTCTCTGTGGGAGGAAGGCCGGGCTTCTTGAACATTGCAGCCTTGGAAACCCAGCAGCTAATTCTGCCCTGTGACATGTGCGCTATGAACCAAAGCACACTTGACAGCACCATACCTGTTCCTGGGGTCACACCTAGTAGCCAGACACAGAGCTGCCTCCCTTTGCAACAACTGACAATCTTGCCAATCTCTTGAGCAGCTTTAGGTGGCTTAGGCCTGCGGGTCTTCATACTGCAGGGCATCCTCCAATGCCCCCTCCTGCCTTTCTCATTTACATCGCGAACCTTTCTCAAAATTCTCTCCACTCCCCATTAAAACTTCTGCATGTAACTGTGTCAGGGAGGTCTGATCTCCAGGAGAACAGAGGTGGTTTCCCCAGCTTCTAGAACACTGTCTGGCACACAGCTTGGTGCCGCCGAACCTCTGCTGAGCGAGTGAATGGGGGAGCCTAGAAAAGAGGGGGAGCCTAGCTAGCTTTCTCTGCAGCAGTAGCCATAAAGGCCAGGTGACTGCCTCTGAACTGTCTTCGGGGGCTTCATAGCGAGCCTTTCAGGAAAAGGCCCCCAGGATCGGCAGCACATTGTGCCTCGGAGCAGAGTCCTGTGGGAGGCCATAGCATCCACTCTGCGTCTTGTTTCCTGCACAACCGCAGTGGCCAAGGCACCTTCCAGGGTCTTGGCATTGTGCTGGTAGCTCTTTGCCATGTCTTGGGTTTCGCTCAACAACTTGCCGCCCTTATTTCTGCCTTTTTCCATTTCTGGTCATACAACTTTCTCGGCAATTCTGTGAAGCCCACCACCTCATTAAGAAATCCCCTCTTTAAAATGGCTGCTCTTTTACTAATGAGACACATGTTGTGTGAGTCTCAGCAGAACTAAGTGAACATTTCAGAATAAATTATTGCTGTATATAAAAAAAGAAAAAACCCCTCTTAGCTTTCCTTCTCTCATGACTTCTGATGAACCAAGCACTTCCAGTAACCACCCTCTCCAAGCTCCCCAGGCTCTTGTGTTCCACTGCCTGTCCTGGTTGGTATTGAAGCAGAATTCGGCAGGGACCAGAAACTTTAAGGAAGCTTTGCCTTTGGAATATTTCCGTTTATTTAAATGCTGTTGGTCTCTACTCGATGTCAGTGTTTATGCAAATTCATATGTTTAGAGGGCCTCAAGCCTATAGCCCTTGTGTCTACATTAATCCCATCTTACTCCTCACCCTAGTTGAGGCATTTGGCTATATTTTTACCAGACTTTGCGAACAACCCTGGGATGGATTGAGTCTTAATTTTCCTTGTGCATAGACATACTACCCATGTAAGTTTTATCTTTTCCCTTAGGAACCTCATAATCGAAGAGCAGAGTTTTTTGCTTTGCGAAGACCTTCTCTATGGAAGAATGTCCTTCAGAGGATTTAATCCTGAAGTTGAGGTACTAAATATAATTGCTTCAAATTGAAAGGTTTTCTCCCACTGAATCCTTTCTGCTGATAATTGGCTCCACTCTCCCTCCCTCCCTCTGCCCCTCCTCTTGCCTGCTGGACCCCATTCTTCCTCATTAACTAGAGAATGAAAAGTCTAGAAATACTGTCACAGCTATTTCTGGACATTGCGCATGCTGCGGACTACCATTGCAGTGAGGCCGTGTGGCAGTGCCATGCTGCCTTGGATAGAGCGTGGGCGTTCCCACCAGGACCTTTACAGGCACGGAACGATTTTATTCTTATGGTGCCAACAGAAAAAATGTCCTTCCTGGTATCTAGAAATGTCTCTTTTTTTGCTGAAGGCAAAAAATGTATTTTTTAAGATATCAAAGTTTAATATTGGTTACTAGGGTCAGTATACAGAAAGTGGGGGGTGGAGGATAGCAAGAATGGAAAAACTTCATGGATCGTGGAATGATACACTTGCAAACATATTCTTGTAATTGCTGTTAATGATGCTTACACCTGTAAATAGTTGAATAGGCAAAAGTTGTATAAAATCTTAATGAACATTTTGTCCCTTAATGTTTGAATGGCCAGGTTTTTAAAGCAGATTTGTCGGTAGATGTTCAAGTGTGCATCGTTTGTGAACCAACCACATGTTTGAAAGTGACTGGGCTTCTTGAGTTTTCTTCAGCAAGCATTTCCGAGCACATTGGCTCCATTTCGGCGCTTGGGCCAGGGCTGCTTGTCATTGGAGGCAGGGTGTCTGAACCTTGACACCCTGGGCATTAGGACCAAATCATTGTTGGTCGGGGAGGTGGAGGCCAGTACTCCATTCAGCAGGGTGTGGTGTAGCAGCCCTAGACGTGACAACCAAAAATGTCTCCAGACCCTGGCTGATGTCCCCAGGGAGACAAAATCAACCCCATTGAGAACACGTACTCTGAAGCTGCATCTCCATTAGTCAGACCAGTTTTCAAAAATCACTGCCAGCCTTTATTTAAAGATTGCAATTTGTGGCCCCACCCCAACCCACCTCTGATTGGGAGAGTTGTGATGATTAAAAGTGGTTTGTTTTTCACAAAGTCAGGATGAAACGTGTTTGTATGTGTGCAGCTGTGCTTTGACCTGCATAAAGCAGAAGATGGTGGGTAGGTGGCAGAGGGTGGAGTGATACCCTGAGAATGGGGCTCTTGGTATGTGCGGTACTGTGAGGAGGGAGAAGACACCATCCTCACAGCCTGGGAGGTTGGTGGGAGGGTAGTAGAAATGGCTCTAACTACCAGTCTTCTAGCACTGAACAAATTCTCTCTGGCCAGAGGATTTTGAGCTTCTAGACTCAAAAGCTCACTGCCACCAAGTCAATTTCAAGTCAAAGTGAACCTTTACGACAGCTTAGAATTGCCCTGTCGGGCCCCGAGACTATAAATCCTCTCTGGAATGAAAAGCCTCTCATCTTCCTCCCATGAAGTGGCAGGTGGTTTTGAACTGCAAACCTTGTGGTTAGCAGCCCCACCTCTGACCCACTATGTCACTTGAACTCGTAGTGGTCAAGAAATATGAGAAAAGTTCCATTTTCCTGGTAATGATAACTTTAAAAATACTTCGTACCAAGATCTGTTCAGAATGCATATTTCAGTCATATTGTACATGTTTCTCGTGGTGCCTAGCATTAACCAGTCTAGTTGCCTCAGGTAAACTCTTGAATGCGGTGACCCCACACATCAGTGTTGAACTGTGCTCTGTGGGGATTCCGTGGCAGGTGTGTCCACTAAGGTGCCTCTGGGGACTCAAACCTACCACCTTCAAGTTAGCAACTCAGTGCAGTGACCACTGCAGCACCTTTGGAGTCCAACACCTACCATCAGACTTACCTGTTGGGTGACCACCAGTTCTGTGCCTACAGTCTTCTAGCTTCCCCAGACCCTGGAAATGCCACAGGGAGCCATACTCTGTCCTCATGGAGCTGGGAATCCTAGTATTATTTACAGTGAAGGGAAGCCAGTCGAGACTGCTTTTCACTTCTCATTCTTTTCTCCTTGAGTACAAAGTTTTATTGTATGTAATTAAAAAAAAAATCTGTCAAAGGATGCTTGTCCCCAAAAGTCCAAAACAGAATAGAAGTCCTGGCACGTGTGACACAGATGAACCTGGGAGACGTTTGGCTGGGTGAAGTAAGCCAGTCACAGAGGACCAGTGGAGTGTGAAGCAAACTCCCTCCACAGCTACGGCAGGCAGGTGTAGTGAGAGCGGACTTGAGGGACTACCGGAGACGGGGAAGTGAGGAGTTTCTGTCTGTGATGATGGAGAATTTGGCAGCAGTTGTTGGTGGCAACTACACGGTGTGATTGGTGTCACTGAACTGTGCGGGCGAACGTGGTGAATTGGCAAATGCTGTATTCTCTCTGTTTTCACCACAATTAGAACTTTACATCCTTTGCCCACTAGTTCTTTATTTCCTTTTACTTGCCTCGTGTGCCAATATAGAGGTCTAAGTACAGGCATGTACATATGTAAATATACTTAAATATGACACTAGGAAAATAGGTCTATGTGAATATACCTATATGCTAAGTATTAAGCCAGCAGACGGACATTGGGACTCTACTCAAGTACTCCCTCAACACAGGAACACTTTGTTCTAATAACCCGGCATTCCGTGATGCTCGGCTTCCTGACATGATTGCTGAAGACAAAATGGGTGCAATAACCTGCCCCCTTTGCATATGGTGGTGTCACCTGCAGTCAAGTTGGCTCCAACCACAATGGCTACAAACACCCACCCGGTCCTATATCAACGCCCACGATCGGTTGTGGACCAGACGATGTGAGTTTTACCATTTTTGTGGGGTGATTGTCAGAAATTGCCAGGCCTTTCTTCCTGGGAGTTCCTGGAGTTCCTTTCTTCCTGGGAGTCTGGGAGTTCCAGTGAAACCTATTCAGCAAAGTCTCCATGGACAAGACAGGTGGTGACTGCGCTTGAGGTGCATTGGCCAGGAGCTGATCCAGCTGTCTCAGATGGAAAACAAATTCTACTGTGGATCCACCCTTGCCCGCTGTAGACATAGGTAACTAAGAATGAGCTTATAAATTCTGGTTGGTCCTGCAAAGGCTCTGACTTCAGTTCTTCTAGCTGCAGTAAGCTTGAAATCAGCTCCTTTAAAAACCCTCTTCCAGCCCTAATAGTCCATGTTGGTGACTTTTTCAGAAATTAATGCTTCAGATGAACTCCAAGAACAGAACCCAAGAAGTTGAAGAGGAGATAGTGGAGGTCGATGTGTCAGATGAAGAAATGGCTAGAAGGTATGCCTGACCCTGGGAAGGCCTGTGACAGGGCCCTGAGGAGGAAGCATGTGCATTCCACGGCCTCCCTCAGCCAGTGCAGGAAAGGGGCGGAAGCTGCGTTCTGGGCCTTTGCCCGGAAGTAGCATGGGCTGGCCCAGCATCCCACTGAAGGCACACAGCCAGAGCTGCATTCTGTCCTCCTGAGACAGGAATGTGGGTTACAGCCCTCTTCCTGCTCTTCTCAACCCTGGTGGCACAGTGATTAAGTACTTAACAAAGAGTTACCAGCGATGGGGCAGTCCAGTTGCCTGTGCTGCTGTTCTACTTGTTCTCAGAGGGTCACTTTGAGTCGTCAGAAGTGACTGTAGAACAGCAAGGTGACTTTTTATCCCTCTTAAGAAACCTCCCATAAACAGTTGTCACCATGGA
>PVJH01040949.1:0-15348 GCA_004026705.1 Nesogale talazaci
GTATCCCTGCCTCGGTAGTTTGTTTCCTCCAAGTTAGAGCCCTCTGTATTGCCCCAGGCCCTTTCTCGTGAAGACATCCCCCCCCCCCCACCACCACACACACACACACACACACACACACACACACACGTCCTTGCATTCCTCCCTCTTCCCGAAGAGATTTCCTTTTTCCAGGCCCATTCTGGACCTCCAGACTGGCTCAGCCAGGCCCTGACCCCAACCACTCCCTAGGCTCCAAACCAAACCCAGCCAAACCTGCACACAAACCTCACTATCATTAGGTCGCTTCCGACGCATAGTGAACAGGATAGAATTGTCCCTGTGGGTTTCCGAGGAGATTGTAACGCTTCAGGGTAGTGGAGTGTCTCCTCTTCCTCCATCCGAGTGGTGGTTTCGAACCGCCGGCCTTGCGGTTAGCAGCTCAACACATAACCACTAGGCCACTTCTTAAGGATTTCTCCTCAGGCCGTGGTCTTTGGCCCAAGCCCAGAGTTCTGACTCCACCTGGCTTCCAAGTTCCATCCCCCCACCCTTTCCCCCACTTCCAGGCCTGGTCTAGTCTACCTGGTGGGGTGGTCAGGCTCCGAGTTCTCTAGGCCTTTAATCCCAGACAGCCCCAGTGAATGCCCAGCTCCAGGTTCCCCTTCATTCCTGCCCTCCTCCCAGGCCCCTGCCCGCCCAGCACTCACCGTGCCCACAGGGTAGACCGGTACGTAGGCAGTGCAGGGCTGCAGCTGCAGGGGGTAACCTGGGGCCACGTAGCCCCCCAGCGGCAGCGTGCCCACCGTGCCCGCGTGCGTGGGCACCACGAAGCCCGGGGCCTGGGCAGTCTGCGAGGGCGCTGGCGGGGGCGGTGCGGCAGCGGCAGGCGGCGGCGGCGGCAGCGGGCCCTCGAAGCGAGTCTCCTGGAGGTAAGGGTCGGGTGGCATGCGGGGCAAGGTGGCACATCCAGGCGGGGGGCCCCCGGCGCCGGGTCCGGGCGGGGCATGGTGCGGGGGCCGCGGCAGCGTGGCCGAAGACGAGGGGCCACGCTGAGCGCCGGCCGAGGAAGAGGCCAGGCCGCCGGCTCCTAAGCGCGGGAGGGTGGCGGTGCCCGACTGGTGGTAGTGGTGGTGGTGGTGATGGTGAGAGGAGGGGGCGGCCTGCGGCGGCGGCGCTGGAGGTTCGGCGGGGGGTTGGGGGGCATTGTACGGGGGAGGGGAGGTGTGAGGGACCGAGTCCGGTAGGCCTGGGGCGGTGCGTTGGGGACAGGGTCCGCACAGAGAGCAGACAGACAGTGAGATAAGGAGCGACAGAGGGAAAACACAGACGGCCAGAGATGGAGAGAGCAAATGTAAAGAGACAGAGAGAGGCCCCGTAAGACGCAATCTCTCATTTTGGGGGCAGGCTCGGGGTTATATCTAGGCCACCTGCCCTCCCTTCCTTCTTTCAAAATAGTTTTGAGGTCACAACTCTCGCTCCTCTCCCTTCTCCTTCAGCAACTTGTGCGCACACAGCTCGCTCTCGGCGGCAACCTCGGTGGGCGCCGGGCCTCTCGCCCAGCTAGTCTCGCCTGCGCATATGCATGTGTGCAGCCTGCGTGCAATTCAACAGTTGTTTAAATACATGTGGGAAGCACATGCTCTGCCTCCCTGCTCCTTCAGGGGCAAGGGGTGCCCGGGCTTCTTGGGGAATCTCAGGACCTCTTGCGAGACAGAGCAGAGTCTCGAGGTTTGCACCTTCCCGCCACCCCCCCCCCCAACCCCCACCGGATCCTGTCTCCATCTTGCCCCACCGGGCGAGCGTCTCTAGGCAAGGTGGGGAAAACCCATCTGTCACTTCCCACAAGGCAGTTCCTGCTGTACCTGGCTGAGGCTAAGCCACTCGGGTGACTCTCTCACCCCCGCCACCTGTCCCCTTCCCATGTCGCTGGCAGGGGGCAGAGACGAGGAGGAGGGCAGGAAGAGAGGGGGGGCACAGGGTCTAGGGTGACTGGGCAGTTAGGGACTGGAGAGGAAGGGTAAGAAACCATTGCTTCCCCCCCCCCCGTTGGGGGGGGGGGGGGGAAGGGGCTAGGGTCAAGGCGGGGTTGGGCGGTGGAGGGAGAGGGAGGTGATTGCTATTTGGGATCATGATGCTTTTTACCTGACTTTTCGGATGCCATGCCGGGACAAGGTCTCTGCCGCGGGAGTCCGAGTCCCTCACCAGTGGCGGAGTCAGGGTGTGCGGATGGCGCAGCCGGCCAGCAGCGCAGCGATGGAGAAATGGAGGGGGGTGGGGGTGGGAGGCGGAGAGGGGGGGGAGCTTAAAGGGACCGAGGCGAGGAAGGGGGAGCGCTTCAGACGTCTTCCCACTCAGTCTCTCTCGGCGGCTCCTAGACCACCTCTCTCCTCCTCTCACCCCAGCCTTCAAGCCCCCAGTTTGGGATCCCTTGGAGTTGCCATGGAAACAGAGAGGCCAGACTCCGAGAGGCGGGTGAGACTAAGCAATGGGAAGAGGGAAAGAGAACTCTCCTGCAGCTCCCCGTTTGCAAGACCTGCTGGCTGCATGGATTACACTGGCAGGAAGCAGCGAGCAGCTGCGCTAAGATTTGGATAGGTTCCTTCCCCACCGGACTCACGCCAGACAGGTGCCCAATCCTCAGAATAATTCAAGGAGCCCAGGAAAGCACTTGGAAAACATTTCCCTTCCTGAAGACATTAATCGCGTTTACATGACGACTGTGTACACACTGGGGGTGAGGGGGGAAGGGAGTTGATGGTGGGAAAGGTTCCCAGTTTCAGGGCCTTTGCCTGCCGACTGGGCCGAGGCGGACTCTGGAGGCACAGCTTTGGCTGAGGGCTGGGGGTGGGTTGGGAGGTGTGAGGGGCTGGAGGGTGGAAGGGAAAGGTTTACTCACTGCCACCTACGCTATAGGATGGAGTCGAACCACCCCTGTGGACTTCCAAGAACTCTTTACCTCCTGGGAGTACAAACTCTCATCTTTCTCCCCCACGGGGCGACTGCTGGCTTTGAACTAGTGAGTGATTTTGAGATTGGCTGCCCAGCTCATAAACTCTTATGGTCCTGGGGCTACCCAAGGACTTGTGGAGGGGGGAAGATAGGCCATGCCTTCGTCATTTGGGGAGAAGGAAGAGATGAATTAACTCCGTGGCTCGGTTTGGGGACGCCTGAGCCTCCCCCTTTTTCGGCTTCACATCCCGAGCCGTTGACAGTTCTGGGCAGGTCCCTTTTCAGATCCCAGCCCTTAGTCTTTATCCCCAGCAGCAGCCCCCATACCGCGCCACCTCCAAGAAGACCTGGGGCTCAGCCTCTTTGTATTTGCTTATTGCAAGTGGGGAGCGCGTGGGTAGTCTGCAGACACTGACACAAGTTGGGCTTTTTTGCGAAAACACAGCTAGAGATTCGTTATTATCCACACCCTCCCACTCCTATGTAGATGAGTCCTTCCCAGCCTCCGCCGGAAACAGCCTGTTCCGAGGCCCTGGGCAGAGTCGATATTGGGCCCAAGCTGGAAATCTCTGCTTCTGAAAGGTCCCTCTTGTTCCCGCAGACGTTCCAGATCTTTTATTCCCCATCGCCGCCCTATCTGACCTTGGCGCAATTCAGAACAAAAATTGGCTTTATAGACAGGGTTTACACCGCCCTGAGACCTTGGGAGCGAGGGAGGGGCTCCGACAACCTGTGCAATGTGAAAGAATTGATGTCTGTGCTCTCCACTCCCACTCCCACCCCAGACTGGAGGAGAGAGGTTGCATGGGGAGACTGTGGTGGGTGCCTGCAGCATTTAGGGTCCTTTCCCTCTTCTCCAGGGAAACTTACTTCCTTTAAAGGCCAAGTAAAAAGCCCGGAGGCACCTGGGTGCCGGGGTAACGCCCGCCCGAAGCCCTTTAGTCTGCGCTGGATACCGCCCACACAGAGTCCTTAAGATCGGGTTTCTGAGGGTCGCTCGGGTTGAAAGACGCTGCTTGGGTGTGACTCAGTATGGTTCAAAGGCCCTCCGCCTCTGGAGGGTGGGGTGTCCATGGGGGAGGGGATTAGACTAGGACCGGAGAAACTAGACCGGCGGCCCTCCTTAGCTCAAGGAGCCTGGAGCACACTTCGAGTCTGTGTAGACAAGGCCCTTTACACGCACTCCAGAACGAGAACTTTGTGACGCGGGGACCGGGGCTGGCTGCAGCTCTCCGGGCCAACCTATTTCCCACCCAGATCAGGGACGACGTGCTGGCACTTGCCCAGTCCAACTTCTACACACTGCCCCCCTTCTCCCCCCCCCCCCCCCCGCTTCCTCCCCATGCCCCCCTGGGGAGGACTTTGCTTCGGCGGAGGGGCCGGACGCCTGAGCTGAGCAGGAACGAAGAACTGGAGGCGCCCAGCAGGAACGCGGAGATCCCGAGAAGGCGCCTCTCGGTTCCCCCGCACCGGCGGGCCGCAGGCGCGCTCTCCCCACTCGCCTAAATGGATGACTCCACCTAGTTCCCTCCCCCCCCTCTCCTTGGGAGCGATAGAACGTTCCATTGCCCCTCCGGTCCGGGTGGCTGGGTTGCTGGGGACGCGTGCACGGTTGCCAGGGAAAGCCCCGGACGTGACGGCGGTGCGCGACCCCGAGCAGCGCCCCCCCCTCACCCCCCCCCCCCGCTCCCGTCCGCTCGTCATTCCCGGCGCGTTCCCTGCGCACACGCTTCCCCGCCCCCGGGGGTGCCTGGCCCGGGAGAAGTAAGGCCGCGGCCGGCGCGCGGACCCTGGCCAGCTGGGAGTGCGCATTCTCCCGGGGAGAGGGGGGGGTGTCTCGGCGGCTGCGCGGGGGGATTCCCCCCCCACCCCGTCGTCCTGCCCGGGGCCTGAGGACGCGCCCGGGCCCGCAGCGCGCACGGCGCGCGCGCGCGGGGGGCGGGGCGCGCGGGGGGCGGGGCTTCGGGCGCGCGTACGTGGCCGGGCAGTGTGTGCCGGGGAGGGACGCGAGGACGCGAGGACGCGGCGGCGGAAGGCAGGTGATCCGGTGGCACAGTCGGTCCCGGTGGGGACGGGACGGGACGGGGTGGGGGGGCGCGGCGGCGGCTCGATCGCCCGGCGGCCTTGTCACTTCCCCCGCAGGCTGCCATGGGCCCGCGCTTCGGCATGCTGGGGCGCCGGGGGCCGCGGCTCGCCCCCACGGGGGTCCTGTGCCTGCTGCCGCTCCTGTCGCTGCTGCTGCTGCCGCCGCCCACCGCCCCGGCGAGCCCCGCGCCGCGCCGCGCGCCCTACAAGCCGGTCATCGTGGTGCACGGGCTCTTCGACAGCTCGTATAGCTTCCGCCACCTGCTGGACTACATCAACCAGGTCAGGCCGGGCACGTCGGAGGAGAGGGGGCTGGAGGTGGGGGACGGGGGGCGGGGGGGGGGAGGCGGTCATGTGACCGGGCGGCTGGAGAGGAGCCCCGAGTCTCCGCTCAGCTCCGTCCTGCCCGGCTCCTCCGGGAGCTGGCGCCCGCAGCCGGGGTGGGGTGGGGTGGATGGGGTGGGGTGTGGGGAGTAAGGGGTTCAGGGCAGAATCCCTGGTTCTCCGAGGGCCTCACCCTGGACGCCAGGACGCTCACCCGCTGCCAGTGGGGGCGGGCCATCTCCGAGCCTGTTCCCAGTGGCTGCCTGGCTCCCCCACCCACAGACACACCCCGGGACCGAGGTGACAGTGCTGGACCTCTTCGATGGCAGGGAGAGCCTGCGGCCCCTCTGGGAACAGGTGCAAGGATTCCGGGAGGCAGTGACGCCCATCATGGCCAAGGCCCCCGAGGGCGTGCACCTCATCTGCTATTCGCAGGGTAAACCATCTTCTTCCTCGCTGCCGCCCCCGCACCCCTGGGCCTCCTCCGAGGGTCTCTTCCTAATGTCCCTTTCTCTGAACCGCACCTCTGACTGCCTGGCACCTGGGGGGGTGTTTCCTGTGCACTCCCTGAGGAGGAGGCTCTCTGAGATGCCTTTCCCCAATTTCCCCTGGGAGTTGACCCCCCTTTCTCTGCCAGAAGGGGTGACCCCAGCAGCCGGTTAAAGAGTCTGGAGGCCCAGCCTCTAATTCTGGGTCTGCCACCCCTGGGCCTCCCTTCCCTGAACTTCCTTCACCGGAGCAGTGTGGTGAGGGCAGGGCCGGAGCTCTTGGCCAGGCTCTCCCTGAGGCCCTGCCCGCTGTGGGGCTCTGCTTACAGGGGGACTCGTGTGCCGGGCACTGCTCTGTGTCATGGGTGACCACAATGTGGATTCCTTTATCTCCCTCTCCTCGCCACAGATGGGGCAGTATGGAGGTGAGTGGGCAGTGGGGCGGTCCATGAAGGCTCTATGTTTGGGACACACACACACACACACACACACACACACACACACACACACACACAGATTGGGAACCCCTTCCCACTGCTGTTCTCTTGCCAGATACAGACTATTTGAAATGGCTCTTCCCCACCTCCATGCGATCTAACCTTTACCGGATCTGCTACAGCCCCTGGGGCCAGGAATTCTCCATCTGCAACTACTGGCACGGTGAGTCAGGGACTGGGGTCTCCCGTGAAGGAAGGCGCCGTGCTGGCGGCTCCCTTCTCTCCCATAACCCCTTATATTAAAGTGACCAGACGTATAAGTCAAGTGGGACACCGTTGATGGGGTGGGGGAGTGGTGGGCCGGTACAGAGGGGGTATCTCCCCTTCCCATTCTCCCGCCGTTCCTTCACGTGTGCATTCTTTCCAAAAATCGGAACTTTTCTTTTTTTTAAATGCCGCAGGCCGCGGGAAAGATTGTTCAAAAGCGGGACGTCTGGTCACTTGGCCTTACGTGGCTGGGAGCGCTTATTTAAGTCAACACAGAAGAGCTGGTCGAAATACTGCCTTGTGTGTGACCTTGTGATCCGCAGAGTGCATAGTCCGCAAAACTTGGTGATAAGGGGTCGGAACCTCAAACCCGGCACCCAGCGGTTAATTCTGAAAGGATCAGCTAGAAAATATGGCTGCCTTTCCAGGCCGCGCGCGCGCTCTCTTTCACAAGTGCTCAAGTCCATGGGGGTGGCTCAAAAGTGACATTAGACTTTGTGCCCGGGAATGAAGCTGCTTTATTCACAACAAACACATGAGGGCCTGGATTTGTCCCTGGTACATGGTTTGTCAATGCCCTGGGGTCTAAGACCCTCAAGGCCAGGGCTGGATCTGGAAGGGCCTCTATCTCTGTGACTTATCTGTAATGGGATATCTTATTGCCCCTGCTTCGCCGGGTGGTCCTGAGGGCTGGGGGGAAAGAAAAATACAGTGGACTTTGAACAGTGCCTGACACAGAATGCCCATCCGCTGTTCTTTTTACTATGATAAGTGCCAGTATTACAGAACCGCTGCTTGTCAGTTCCGGCTGCCCCCTGATGGATTGGTCTTTCAGCCTCCCAGTCTTCTCGAACGGTCTTTCTCCCGGTTCTGTGTCCCTAGACCCTCACCACGATGACTTGTACCTCAATGCCAGCAGCTTCCTGGCCCTGATCAACGGGGAGAGGAGCCATTCCAACAGTACCGGTGAGACCCTGCTTCCCCCCCTAGCTCTTCTTTTCGGCTGCTTCGGCTCCTAGGTGCCCCGAGTCCACCCGGCCTAACCAGCCTTTCTCCTTCCCACCCTGCAGTCTGGCGGAAGAACTTTCTCCGTGTGGGTCACGTGGTGCTGATCGGGGGCCCTGATGATGGCGTTATCACTCCTTGGCAGTCCAGGTAATAGAAGGCTGTGTGTAAATCATACCGACGCCCCTCCCCTCCACTCGCCCTCCCCCAGATGTCTATCTCGACATGTAGCGTACATCTCTGTTCAGAGGCAGCTTAGCACTCATGCTGCAAACAGACCCGCGTCTCCCTTTCTTCAGTTAAAAGCCTTCAATCCATCCTGTCACCCGAGACCACATTCTGAGAGCGGTCCCCTGGCCCCTTTAAATCTAGCCCTGTTACCAAGTCCTACTTCCTAAATCTTAGTCACTAAGTGACTAGATTCACAGGAAATGTCGAAAGTAGTCCAGAGGGGCCCCACGTATGTTTTAGCTGTTCCCCCCCTTTTTTTTCTTTCTCATCACTGCCCTGGTGGGAGTAGGAGGCCCAGCCTTGCTCCCGGAGAGCTGCTGCTGGATTTGAACCGTCAACCCAGTGGGCTGCAGTCCCGCACACAACCCCTGCGCCCCCGGGGCTCAGCTCCCATTTCCCTCTTGAGGGCACGCTGCCTGGGGGAACCCTGGAGGTATAGTCAGGACACGTTGGGCTGTGATTCTTGGAGTTGGCAGTTCAAAACCAACAGCCGCTCTCTGGGGAGAAAGACGGGGTCTTTCTATTCCTGTAAAGGCATACAGTTTCAGAAACCCAGGGGGGCGGGGCAGGAGGGGAGCCGCGAGTGAGCGATGAGCGGGAGAGACAGTACACTGCTAAAGTGGCCGTGAGAGATCGCCTAGTATCAAAACCAGGAGAGTGACCTTACTTTAAGGCGTGCCATGTCATCATGTTTTCTACCACCCCCTTTTACGCCAGTGGGAGTAGGAAGCCCAGTCTTGCTCCCGGAGAGCTGCTGCTGGATTTGAACCGTCAACCCAGTGGGCTACAGTCCCGCACACAACCACTGCACCACCGGGCAGGGCTCAGCGATTTTTTTTATTCTGAGGGAGACAGATGCCATTGGAGGGGGTGAGGTGGAGACATTTATGAGAACGAGGCTGGAGTTTGAGTTACACAATCTCCTTTCACATTAAAAAAAATCATTTTCTGGGGGGCTCATACAACTCTCATCACAATTCATCCATCCATCCATCCATCCATCCATCCATCCATCGTATGTCAGGCACATGTGTACATTTGTGGCCAGCATCATTCTCAAAACATTTGCTTTCTGCTTCAGCCCTTGGGATCAGCTCATTTTTCCCCCTCACGGACCCTTGATAATTAATTATTATTTTGTCATGTCTTATGCTGCCCAACATCTCCTCTCACCCTCTCTTCTGTTGTCTGTCTCCCAGGGAAGAGGTTATATGTAGATCCTTATAATCAGTTCTACCTTCCCTCCACCCTCCTGGTATCCCCATTTTGACCGTTGTCCTGAAGGGATCATCTGTCCTGGCTTCCCTGTGTTTCCATATCCCATTTGTACTAGTGCATATCCTCTGGCCTAGCCCGATTTGTAAGGCTGAATTAGAATCCTGATAGTGGGGTATGGGGAAAAGCATTTAAGAACTAGAGGATAGTTGCAGGTTTCATCGTTGCTATTCTGCACCCTGGCTGGCTTGCCTTCTCCCTGAGACCCTTCTGTAAGGGGATGTCCAATTGCTTACAGATGGGCTTTAGGTCCCCAGTCTACATTGCCTTTATTCTTTGATGCCTGATTCCTGATCACCTCAACACCTCTTGACCACACAGGCTGCTGTGTTTCTTCCATGTGGGCTTTGTTGCTTCTCAGCTAGATGACCGCTTGTTTACCCTCAGGCCTTTAAGACTATATCTTTTGATAGCCAGGCACCATCGGCTTTCTTCACGTTTGCTTATGCACACATTTGTCTTCAGCGATTGTGTCAGGAAGGTGAGCATTGTGAAGTGCCAATTTAATAGAACAAGGTGTTCTTGCATTGAGGGAGTACTTGAGTGAAAGCCTAATGTACATCTGCTACCTTAATACTAAACCTGTAAATCTATTTCTCCATCTTCACACAGAAATATATTTACCTATGTACACACCTGTATTTAGACCTCTATAAATGCCCTTAGCCTCCTAGTTCTTTCCTCTATTTCCTTTTACTTTCCTCTTGTCCCACTCCCATGCTCAGCCTTCATTTGGGTTGCAGTGATGTCTCTGTTACTTTGCCCTTGATCAAGCCTTACCAGACCTCCTACACCCTCCTCGCCACGGATTTTGCATCACTTGTTTCCTTGTCCCTGGGCTGGACAGCACCACCGCCTTTCCCCCCACCTCACCCTCTCTCATGTCCCCCCTTCGAACCACTGGTCCTTTTGTTTTCTCCTCCAGACTGTTCATCCAGCCTGTCTTATCTAGATAGACTTGCAGAGCTAATAATATGCACACACACACAAAAAAAAAACAGAGCCAAACCAAGTGACAAAAGAAAATAAAAACAACAAAACCAATGAGGGGGGAGGTGGAGAAAGAAAAACCTGTAAATAGTTCAAGGTCTGTTTGTTGACCTGTAGAGTGTCCTCTGGTCAAATCTGATGGGGTGCCATGGCCTGGCCCCAAAGTCTGTCCTTGTCATTCCCTCGGCACCTCCCTGCTCTGTCCCCCCACTGCTCTGCTGCACACACTTAGTGGTTTGCCTCAGTGTGGTGTGGGGTCAGAACGGGCGCAATCCTGACTCCGTGTCTCCAATGTTGTCCCCCGTAGGGCCATGGGTCAGCGAGGGACTCGAGGCGGGCCAGCTATATGGTCCTCTGTGTGCACTGGCTGTTCTGAGCGGGGAGATCATCCTCAGGGCTTGGTGGGGCACGCCTCTCACATTTCTAGGACCTCTCTTCATGAGAGCGATGTGAGGAGGCTTCATAAATCTGTGGGACAGATAAAACCATTCAACAACTAACAAAACCGCCCAACCTTTCTACGGACTTTTGGAAGTCTCATAGTTCATAGGGCATTTTTTTAATTAATCATTTTATTGGGGGTGGGGGGGCTCTTAAAAAAATCTTAGGACGGCTGAGCCCCGGTGGCGAAGTGGTTGTGCGTGGGACTGCGGCCCACTGGGACGGAGGTTCAATTCCAGCAGTGGGGCTGGGCCTCCTACTCCCACCACCGGAGAGCAGTGATGCAAAAAAAAAAAAAAAAAAAAATCTTAGGACAACCCGTCATTCGATTGTATCAAGCACACAGGTACATAGGCTGCCATCAGCATCTCCAAAGCATGTTCTTCTGGGGTCCTTGGCATTAGTTCCTCTCCCCCCCTCCCTTGCTTTCCACCCACTCACCCTGGTGAATTCTTGATCAATTATATAGTATTTTGTTTTGTTTTGTTTTGTTTTGGGGGGGCATCACTGCCCTCTGGTGGGAGTGGGAGGCCGAGCCTCGCTCCTGCTGGATTTGAACCGCCAAGCCCATGGGCTGCAGTCCCGCACTCAACCACTACGCCACCGGGGCTCAGCCCCCTATAGTATTGTTGTTATCTTGTGTCCTGCCCTGTCCGTTGTCTCCCTTTACCCACATTTCTGTTATTCATTAACTCCCCCAGAGGGGGCTATTATATATCCAACCTTATGATGGGGTCTCCCTTTTTTTCTCCTACCCCGATTCCCCTATACCCTCGTGATAATGCTACTCCCACTACTGTACCTGAGGGTTTTCTCTGTCCTGAATTCCATGCCGCGAGAGCTCTTACTGTACCCGTGGGTGCACTGTCTTGCCCGATTTGTGAGGGGCTTGATAGTGGAGGGGACGGAGCATTTGGTATCTAGAGGAGCGATGTGTTTCAATCATGCTATATTGAATTTCCCCTTCCTTGTAACCTTTCTGTTGGGAGGAATAGGGTCTTTTTTTTTTTGTTTTCCAATGATTTTATTGGGGTTTCTTACAGCTCTTATAACATTCCCTACATCATCTATCTCAAGCATATCTGTACACGTTTTGGCCATCTTCATTTCCAAATGAACCCTTGGTATAAGCTCTTTCCCCCTCCTTTTTTTTTTCTTAAATATAAATCATTTTATTGGAGGAAGGGGTAATAGATATTTTATACTTAACACCCCAATTTTTTTTTTGGGCTATCACTGCCCTCTGCTGGGAATGGGAAGCCCAGCCACTCCCAAGGGTTTTCAGTGCTCAGTCCATTCCCAGGTCTGTTTTCCCATGGCATGGAGGTGGGGGGGGCCTTCAGCCTTTCATGTGGTCCAGTGTGGGAACCTTTTGCACCCCCAGGGGCCCCACCCACCCCCGCCAGGAAGGGAAACGTAGATCGCCTCTTCAAGTTGGTCCCATTGCTCTCTGGACGCCCGCCAGACAGGGCTGTCCCGTGGGGACTCTCCATTCCTGGCCATTCCACCTTGTCCTGAAGGGTGGCCAGAGTTGGAACTGACTCAGTGGCGTCCAGTGTGTTGTTATCTGGGGCTGGGGGTGTCCAGGGCAGGCACCGCCCAGGAGCCCGGGCTGCAGGGACCTGTTTCTTTGAAATCCCCTGTTGCCGCGGCGATCCCATGAGGATAGAGGGTGCTGCTCCATGGGGCTTCCAGCCTGCCCATCTGCCTGGCAGCAGCCGGGAGGCGGGCCCACCGACCTTTTGGCTCACCGGTGCTGAAACCCCTCGAAATACCAGGACTTTTCTGCCGGGGCTTCTGGAAGCTGGCGGTGCAGTGCCTCAGCTGCTGTCTGTGGTGGAGGGGACTTTTGGGAAGCCTATGGCCTGTTCTTTATGTAGCCTGCCCCTCCATTCAGTGTGTTGGAGGGTTTCTCAGGGCCCGACCCAGGTGAGACATGTGTGCTGGGCATTTTCAGCGCCTCAGCTCACAGAGAACCCGTGGTTTATCTTGAGCGCCCTCCCTGGAGCCTGGACCCCGCAGCCAGCTGGGAAAATTGCTTCTCACTTCCTCCAGCCCTCCTGATACCCTCCCCGCCAATCTCTTTGTAGCTTCTTCGGTTTCTATGATGCCAACGAGACGGTCTTGGAGATGGAGGAACAACCGGTGAGTCTCCTGGGATCATGCCCACCCCACCCCACCCCCCGCCCATTCTAGAACCTCCCCTGGCTGTATGCGTGGGGCCTGGCACACCACCCATCCGTCCTTCACTGGGTCCTTCTGTGTCTTTCCTTCCATGCCTCCGGGACGGATCCCGCACCCTCGCAGGTTTATCTGAGGGACTCCTTTGGGCTGAAGACTCTGGTGGCCCGGGGGGCCGTCGTGAGGTGCCCGATGGCTGGGATCCCCCACACAGCCTGGCATTCCAACCTCACGCTGTATGAGACCTGCATTGAACCCTGGCTCTCGTGAGGAGGACGTCGGCAGGGGTCCCCGGGAGCCCCCTCCCCCCCGCAGCCCAGAGACTCCGTGGCGAGACCTTGGAAAGCAGGCGGCAAGCCCTCTGGCGGGTTGATCATCTCGTTGCTCCCACACTGCCCATCCCCCACCACCCCCACCCCAGGGCTCCCGGAACCCCTGCTCCTCTGTGAATGCCATGGCCTGGTCTCCCCGCCTCCAGGGCCCTCTCTGGAGGGGCTGCTCCATGCTCTTCCTTTGCACAGGCTGCGGCTGGGAGTGGGGTTTGCCCTGGGCTGCTGCTGCTGCTGCTGCTCTGTATTTGACTACGCAGGAGGGGAACCCAGCCCCTGCCCACCCCAGGGATCTCCTTCCAGGCCACTCAGGACATTTTTAGCTTCTTCTCCCAGGTCCCCTTTTCCTCTGAATGCCCTGGCTGTTAGCCCACCCCCGCCCCCAGGCAGGCCTGCCCCTGAGAGTGGGCTTCTGAGGCTCCCCTATGGGGACAGTGCCGTTCTCAAAGTGTCAGTGTTGGGGACTATCTGTGGCCTGCAAGGCCCATCTCAGGTTTGGGATTCCCCCAGTCCCTATGTTCAGTGTTGGGGTACTCCCCTGGGAGCCCGATTTCTGAGGCTCCAGCCCCTCTTTTAGCTCCCCTTGAATATGGGGTGTTACACCTGTATTTATGGAAATAAAACTCCCTTTCCTCAGTGTGGCTTGGCTCATTTCCATGTGAGGGGGACCTGGCTCTCCCAGGAGGGTGGGGCTGGAGCGACGGAGGCCTGGGTGCCCGGATGCCTGGGCTTGGGGTGGGTACCCCCCCCTCCCCCCTCCCCTGTGGTGTTTCCGTTCTCTCCATGCCCATTCTGTGTAGGTTCCTGATTCTCGCCGGGTTCTTTCCTGCTGAGGACAATTCTTTTCCTGTCCCAACCTAAGATTGGGGGGCTGCGTCTGCGGGGGCTGAGCCGGGGGCCCCCAGTGATCTGGCTGGGCCCCAGTCCCAGAGGGCGGAATGTGCCTGCTGCTACCGCCACCCCCAGGCTAGACGAGGGGCCGAGGGTTAGGGTGGGCATTTGTGGCGCCCCTTCTCGACCTTTGTGGGCCAGCGCTGGATGAGGGGTTGGACAATGGGCCTCCTCTTTCCTGGAAGGAGGAATCTTGGCTGAGACAATAGGACCCTGTCTGCTCTGGTATGGGGGTGGGGGTGGGGGCGGCCACTGACTCAACCATGTGCCGCCCCCCAGCCCCCGCTCTAACAAATGTCATCAAGAGATGGGGGCAGTTCCCCCCCTGCTGCCTTGGGCTGCCCCCGCGCCCAGCTGCCTTTGTGACCACTTGCCCTTTTCCCATTCCGTGGCGGGAGGCTCTTCTTCCATGACCCATACTATTCCCTTAGCTCTCTCCCCACCCGCGAAGCGCTTGAGCCCCAGTCAGGCTTGGGGTGAATAGGGGGGTGGGGGGGGGAGGGCACTGGTGGTAGTACAGAGGGAGTGGTCATTGGGGGGTGGAGGGGCCAGACCCCAAGGAGAGTCCTCAGAGTATTGGGAAGAGACACCCCCTCCCCCCCACACACACCATGAGGGCCTTTGGCTGGGCAGAGTAGGACTTGAGCTCCCCCAGCTGACCCTGCTGGAGCTGAGGAGGTGCTGGGTGGGTGGAGGCGGCGGCAGCAGAGGTGGGAGGACTCCGTCTGGCTCGGTCCCGCCCCCCCTCCCCGGCCTGCCCACCAGTGTGAGCTGCTGTTGCTGGGCCGCTCTGCTGCATTCTCTGGGGAGAGAGAAGCCAGGTGGGACTGGGGGGAGAAGGGGGAAGGGAAGGCAGTGGGGTGGGAGGGCTGCTCGCTCAGGACCCCAGGGAGGGCTTGGGTTGGGTGCAGTGTGTGTCCAAGGGGCAGGGGACGCACTGGAGCGTGAAGGGAGCAAATACATGTGAGAAGTGTCCCCCCGGGTAGGGGGATGGGGTGGGGTGGGTGGAGGCGGCCCAGAGTCTGGGGAAAGCTGTGTCAGTACCTGGGGGGTTGGGGGGGGGGGGGGTGGAGGTATGAAGATGAAGGGCAGGTTTGAGACAGACAGCCACTAGTCTCTCTCTCAGGCTCTGTCAGGCCAGGCCTGGCTGGGCTGGGTGTGTGTGTAGGGTCTCAGCCTTCTAGAAGGCTCTGTGCAGAGAAGCAGGCTGGGCCTAGCTGGAGGTGAAGACCCCGCTGGAGGTTGGTGGCGCTGAGCTCCTTGGGAGGGACCAGCAGGCTCCTCCGGGTAGGACTGGCCTCGGTGAACCTCCCCTGCCTGCAGCTCGGAGGTCAAGGAGAACCATGGGCTCAGGGACCGAGCTGTGCAGGCTCTTCCACGGACTCCCGTTGCTCCTGCTCCTGATGCCTGGAGAAGGGGACCCAGGTGGCCCCCTCAAAGAGAGGTGACACAGAGGGGCGGGGGGGCAGGGGG
>PVJH01040950.1:0-15395 GCA_004026705.1 Nesogale talazaci
AATATCTTAGAGGAATTAAACTCACAATGAAATTTAAAAAACAATACTATTAGCAACAGACAATGAAGAAGAGAATAGAAGAAAATAAGAGAACTGGTGTCCAAAATAAATAATAGAAATAGTGAAAATATTTGAATAAAAAATTTTAAAACATTTTAAAATACCAAAGTAGGGCTGATCCCCAGTAGCGTAGTGGGTAAGTGCGGGACTGTGGCGGTTCAAATCCAGCAGCAGCTCTCCAGGAGCAAGGCTAGGTAGCTCCCACGACTACCAGAGGGCAGTGATGCCCCCCCAAAAAAAAATACTCAAAGCAAAAAAAAAAAAAAAGAATAGGCCACAAAGAAAATCATGAATGGATTTTAAAGCAATAAACACTCAAGTTAGCCAGAAACAAAATGATACAAACCTAAAGATTTGTTAAAAAAAAAAAATAATCGGCTGCTATTCTACCCTGCGTGGTGAGGATGCAGCCCAGGTTCGAATCTGTCTTTTCCTAATCTGTCTTTTCCTAATCTGTCTTTTCCTAATAATAAATTCTTTGTCTTTAAAAAAAAAAAATAATCGATGAATACAAAAGTACTTCTGAACCTCATCAAGATATAGATAGCATGAGTTCTACAAGAATAGGAAAAAGAATATGGAAGGATTAATATCAAGAGAAATTAAAAAATAATAATAAAATAGAAAACACCACGTTGAGAAAGGTGACATAAATCACATGTGACACATTAGATTGAGACATGTCACATTGAGAATTTGTAAAAATATAAAAATAGAAACAAAATAAAATCTCAAAAATTCCTGAATGGGAGAAAAGGTTATTTGGAACTTTGTTATTTTGTAAATTAATGATTTCATCAGACTGCGTGCCAGATACCTTCAACAAGTCAATACTGACTCACCGTAACCCTTGGTGGATTTTGGAGACTTGACTGTTTGCCAGAGTAAAAAGTCCAAGCTCTCTTCCTTGGAGCTGTTAGGAGTTTTGAACTGAAGACCATGGGATCACAGCCCAACACATAACCACTACACCACCAGAGTCCTATTTCTGTAGAGCAACAGAGGAGTTAAAAAAAAAAGTGGTTTTTTTTTATGGTTTTTTTAAATGAAGAAAGGGGAAGGCATTTGGTGCTAAAACGATATTCAAAAATATTAATTCTGTGTGTGTTGTTAATGAGGATAAAAAAAAGTGAAGACATCTGCAAAACTATAGGTTTTGCTGGTTTACTTTAGAGAACTTGGAAAGTACAAGAAAAAAAGGTACTGATGAGGATGGCATGAAGAGTATTAGATGCAGATGAAATAATGAGTCATATTGACCACCCTACCTTCTTGGTTACATTCTCTGAGTAGGACAGAGTCCGTGTGCTTTCTTGAAGATTGGCTCTTATTCTGTGGTAGAATTATGAGCAGGACAGGGGCAAATGAGCTTTGAAAAGTAGAAGCATTTGCCTATTTTGTAAATATAATAACTAGCTATTTCTTGAAAGCCACAGACACACCCTTACTTTGCAAAGCAAAAATGCCCTTTTGTTCATTGATGATTTGAAACTTGCATAGGACAGAAAGCAAACTTATTATGGTAAATGCTATAATTAGTCCACAAAGAGAGCATTTACTACTAAAACGGGATTGAATACAGAAGCTCGCATACTTTCCTGAGGCAAAATTCCTCATTTTCACATTGAATTTTAACTTAAAAGCAAACAGTTCTTTTGTCTGAAATAGCCTTTTCCTTTGTTGCAAATCCCGTCCCAAGGCCCGATTATGAGAGATAAGAAGTGAAATGCTGAGTGCCCCCAAACCTCGAAAAGGCACCTTGTTTATTGGGATTTAAAAGATGGAAGTGTAATAAATTATTTTCATAGCGCTGAAAGTTCTGGTTATAGTTGACATGGACAATAGGTATTTAAGAAAAGAGATCTCTGTTATTCTTTACGTGAAAATCTATATCAAATAAATTGTAGGATAGTGTTACAGGTCTTCAAAATAAAGTGAGATTGTTTAAAGGCAAAAATTAATAGAATGCAGTCACAATATTGGAATTAGTTAGGATGTCACCATTTCACCTGGTTTTGACAAAAAAAAAAAAAAAAAGGAGGCTTGGTGGCACATTGGTTTAAAGTGTTTGCTTGACCATAACCAAAGGTTGACCCCACCACCCATTGAAGAAAGATGAGGCGGTTGACTCTAGGATTTATTGCCTTGAATACAATGCGATAGTTCTGTTCTGTCCCCTGGGGTTGCTGCAAATAGACTGGATGGCAGTTTATTTGTTTTCATGGTGTTTGTGTTCTCTTTCTTTTTGAATATCACATTGTCTAACTTACACGGCAGACTTTTCTTCTTTTTGTCTTTTATTTTTAATGAAATACATTAACAAATGAATTAAACAACTGACACTTATTTTATCTATTTCTTCTTCCCTCAACTAATATCTATTACTCAGTTTTCTTTTGTTTCTCCCCCACGGATTTATGTTATTTAAAGTTTGTCAAGTCTAATCTAAAGAGTACCCTACCTGCTTTTCCTTATTAGAATTTCAAACACTAAACATTGATTTGAGCAATATTCATGAAGTGTATTTGTTGACATTATTCTAAATATAGGCAACTATGAATCAAAATTGGCTTGATGATGGTGGTGCAAATATTAGGTTTAGCTATTGTTGAAATAGCATGTGTTAGTCCAGGTAGACTAGAGGAACCAATTTCAGAGACACGCATATAGGTATAAGGAATGGGTTTATATTCAAGAGGAACAGGACATTGAGAAAACATCCCAGCTCAGTCCAGCTCAAAGTCACAAGTGCGATATTAACCCATATGCCCGAAGTCAGTTCATAAAGTCTCCTTCTGATTCACGAAGTCACAGGTCAGTGAGTACAGAGTCCTGGCACCAACAGGGGTCTCCCCATGGCTCCTCGCTTCCAGACCTCAGGGTCCATCAACAGCATCCCGTAGAGGCAGAAGCAACTCATCGCTGGAAGAGGCCTCCATGTGGCTGCCCCAGCCTCAGAGGTCCGACTCCCTCAGGGCAAAGCCATGTGGTCTCTCCACCAGCTACTCCAGCCTCCCAGACGCCGCCATTCTGTGTTGCCTGTGGCTAATCATCTTCGAAACTAGCTCCAAACAACTGGGGAAGATAGCTTCTCATCTTCACGAGGGAAATATCGTGAGATTTCTCAGGAGTCTCAGGTGAAAGCCATGCCCACATAGAGGCCTCATCGGCTTCTCAATGGCTATCTCCAGATTAACAGGCCAGACTCCACCCCTACATTTCAATCATAAAATTAGCATAAGCACATGACTGCCACATAGCATTTGTCAGAAAAGCACCGAGTCCCTGAGTTCATGGAGCTTTTATTTTAGAGTGGGAAACACATATAAGTGATAAATGCAACTGAAAGAAACTATGTGAATCACAAAGAAATTCTCAAAATGGAAATAGTCAAATGAATACCTGACTTATGTTAGTGAATCTCAGGATAGAAAAGAGAGGACAGCTTCATGATATATGTGGTAGTTATTAGGTGTCCTCAAGTCTGTTCGAATTCACAGCGACCCTATGTACAACAGAACAAAGCACTACCAGACTTTACCTTTCTCCTAATAGTCATATTTGAGTCCAGTTGCAGATCATATGTGGCATTTACATAATCTCCTGTCAACTTGAGCAAAAGGGTGGAGTCAAACCCATGAATCAGGTCAAAGTCAATAATGCCTCTGTGTGGGCCTGGCTTTCTCCTGAGGTTTCTGGGAGTTCTTGTCTTTCTCTGTGATAAGGGACACCCACACTCTGCTTGAAATTCCTACTGACAAGGCACATGGAGCTACACTGTTGAAATCAGATCCCTGGAGTTGGAGGAGCCACACTCTGTGCCAGCATTGAGGTGCCTCCACCACCACTGGATCCACAAAATTTTCCACCCACTGGGCTGTAATCTTCCTGCAATTAATGTCATTGCATGTGTTGCCTGAGTCTATGGGCAAAGTTATAGACTGGTATCAGACATATGAGCTAATATCGAACTTATGTACTTGAACTGGAATGGGCTGCGATGTTTTCTTAAAATATAGTTACTCTTTATAGAAAACTCTTTCTTATGCACATATGAGTGCTTATAAATTTGTTTCTATGGTCAACTAAGATGAGCACACCATGTGTCAATCTCCTTTAGGGTCTTCTACTTTTCCTTGACTTTCAACTTTACCAACCATGATAACCTTCTTTTGATTTCATGTCTTCAGTAGCTTAGGCAAAGTCTCACCATCTTCTGAGGAACATTCTTACAATGTTTCTTCTAAGATAGACAGTTGTTCTTTTGGCAGTACATGGTACTTTCAGCATTCTTCACCAACACCAAAATTCAAGTGCATCTAACCTTTTCCTGCCTTCCTTATTGGTTGTCCAACTTTGATATGCATATGAGCCTATTGAAAACACCGCGGCTTATCTCAGGAACACCTTAATCCTCAAGGTGGTGTCTGTATTCATCAACATATTAAAGTGATCTTGTGCAGCAGATTTATCCAATGAGATGTGTCATTTGATTCTTCGGTGCTTCTTTCAGGATCACTGACTGTGAATCCAATGAAGATGCACATTTTGACAACTTCAATCTATATTTCCTACTTGTTCAATTATGAGTGTTTCAGTAAAACATGTAAGTTATCAGAAATATAGGATAAAATTGTTACAGTTTTGCATGTTTTCTTGTTGTTGCTTGTAGGTGTTACAGAATAGATTTCTTAGGTGCCATAGGATAGGTTTTGATCTATAGTGACCATATGCCCAGCTGAATGAAACATTCCCCAGTTTCCATGTCATAGTCCACTGTAACAAACACTGTATCAATCCATCTCATCCTCTTTTTCTCTGTCCCTCCACTTTACCAATCATGATGTCCTTCTCCTGGACTGGTTTCTCCTACCAATATATCCAAACATACAAGAAAATGTCTTGCCATCCTTGCTTCTAAGGAACATTGTGATTTTATTTTTCTAATCCAGTTTTCATGCTAGCAGTTCATATACTTTTAGTATTCTTCTCCAGTACCACAATTCAAAAACACAATTCAAAAACTTTGATTCTTCTGTATGCCTTACTTAATGTAGCACTTTCACATGCTTATAAGACCATTGAAAATACAGTGGCTTGATTCAGTGCCTCTTAATACTCAAAGCGACATATTTTCATTTTAGTAGTCTGAAGAAGTCTTGTGCAACAAGTTTACTTTATGAAACCCATATTTTGAACTTGCTAGATTCAATGAGCAATGAGCGAAGATTGTGGATCCAAGAAAGACAAAGTCCTTGAAACTTCATGCTTTCCCCCATTTACCATGGTGTCATTTGCTCATACAGTTGAGAGTATTTTGATCCTCTTTACATGAGTTGTAATCCAGACTGAAAGCTGCAATTCTTGATCTTCATTAGCAAGAGCTTCAAGTCTCTCTCATTTTCAGCAAGCAAGATAGAGTCTTCTGAAAATTGCAGGTTGTTAATAAGCATTCTTCTAATCCTGTTTCTATGTTTTTCTTCTCATAATCTATCAGCATGCAGTCAATAATCAAAAATTGTCTTTCATGTTGTCAGACTGTAATTTTTTGTGTGTTGCTGTCATGCTAGAAGATATGTCACTGCTATTTCAAATGTCAACAGGGCCACTCATTGTGAACTGGTTTGGTTCCAGTGACACTTCCAGAGTAAGAAAAGACAACCAAGAAGGAATAGGCTGTCCACTTCAGAAGAAGTTCCTCCAAAAAAATCACATACATAGCTACAAAACATTTGTTGTTGGTAGGTACCACAAGCTCCATTCCAGATTTCTATATAACTGATATAGCTTCTCAGAGGGCTTGCTCAGCATGCAGAATATAAAAGGATTCCAAATGGATACAACCCTGCCAAATACCTTTCTGATTTTAAGTCATGCAGTATTCCCCTTTTCTTTTTGCGTCATTTAATTCCAAAGAAGGATGAGACTTTCTACTCCTATAAAGAGATACATTCTCAAAAATTCATAGGGGTTGTTCTGCTACTGCTCCTTTTTGTTTCCAACTTTGCATTATAGTCATTAATAATTATTCATATATTTTCACTGCACATTTGATTCATTTAAGACTGAAGACATCAGAATCATTTAACTTCTTTATCACTAGTTTTAGTGGTTGCTTCATACATATGAATAATAGCTGTATTATTTGTTGGACACTCCTGAATGTGGGTAGATATATTCCATCCCAGACAGTATTTTATTCCAGACAGGTCTTGAAATGTCTTTTTAGGTGTTGGATACAACACCGTTTCTCTTTGTTATATTATTTTCAGCATAATAAACCATATACATTTCTGATTCAAAATGGCCCCAAACAGTCCTTTTCAACTCATTAATTCTCAGGTTATCAATCCTTATATGTTCCATTTCATTTTTTATGACTTCTGTTCTTCTTAGATTCATGCTTTGTATGTTCTAATTTCTGATTTTTTGCAGCTGCTTCTTTTCATTTTGAGTCATGTCTCAATGGCAAATAAAATCCTTGAAAATCTTACTCCTATCAGTTATACTCCATTAAAGGGATTTGAGTTGAGTATGGTCACCACCGACAAGATAGCTATCTGGAACAACTTGATAGATCACTTTATTGTGTCTACTAATGCTGTGTGTTTCTGACAAGGAGTGTAAGTATGCAGAATTATTCACAATGCCTTTGGCTGTCCTCCAACATGGCTGTCTACAAGGAGAGGATCTTCTCTGGGTGGGTACAAGAGCACAAAGGGAATGACTGATTAGCATAATTGTGGCCATGGAGGGTTTTTCCCTTTTTCACTAAACCTATACCAAGTATGATATGCTTTTCTAGGAACTCGCCCTTCCAAAAGATTTGTCTAAAGTATGTAAAAGAAGTCTTGCTACTCTCTTCTTTAAGGATCATTCTGACTGTATTTCTTCCAAGACAGATTTGTTCATACTACTGTCAGTCGGGGAAACTTTAATAATCATCACTAGCACCATAATTCAAATGCATCACTCCATTCGCCAATCCTTCTGATTCATTGTCCATTCAATTTAAAGCGCCATCCATCAGAAACACACTGGCTTTCAAAGAGACTTTGGGGCTCCTTAATGCATTGAAGAGATCTTTTTGCAGAAAGTTTGCCTAATGCAGAACATCTTGTGTTTTCTTAACTGCTGCATTTATTAGTCTTGATTGTGGATCTAAGTAAAAAGTAATTCCTGACAATTTAAATATATTTTTTCTTATTATGATCTTATCTATTGGTTCTATTGTAAGGGTTTAAGTTTTATTTATATTGCATTGTGGGTCATATTAGAAACATAAATCCTTGGACTTCATCAGTAACTGCTTCAATCTTCCTTGGTGTCAGCATGCAAGGTTGTGTCATCTGTATGTCACAGGTCTTTAGCAAGTCTTTCTTTAATTCAGATGTAGCTTTATTTATAAGGTCCAGGTCCTTAGAATATTTACTCAACACACACAATGGGCAAGCCTGGTGAAAAGATGTATCCCTGACACATACCTCTCATGTTTTACACCTTTCAGTATTCCATTGCTCTGAATATCCATTGGGATAGGGTTGGTGTGAGCACATTGGAGTTTTCTGGAATTCCTTTTGTTTGGCCTATTCTCCAAAACATGTTATGAATCATACAGTTGAGTGCCCATGAATAGTCAATGAAACAGATGTAAACTTTTTATCTGTTTTTCTCCGCTTTCAGCCAATATTCATCTGACATAGGCAACGCTTTTTTTTTGTTCCATATCTTTTTCTACACCTAACTAAAATTTCTGTTAGTCCCCTTGCTTGTTATGTTGCAAACTTATTTGAATCATCTTCTGCAAACTTTTATGTGAATATGATTCTAACCACGAAGTTGACAATTTCCTTTTTTCTGTTAAATTAGTTTTCTTTGAAATGGGCACAGATATAAACCTCTTCCATTGTGGCAACTGTCTTTTAAAGTTAGTTCTTCAAACAGTGACATAAGTGTGCTTACATGTCTTTCTTTCTTTTTTAGAATTTTTGAGTTTTGTTTTTGACTAATAATACCTCAGTTGTGTTTGAACTTCTTTCTTCAATACCATAAATACTTGGTTCTATGCTGCCACTTGAAATGATTGAATATCCACAAGATCTCTTCAGTACAGTGACTTTATTCATTTCTTTGATCTTCTGTTAAAGTTTTCCACATAATTTAAAATTTAACTTATAGACTCCTTCAATATTGCAATTGAAAGTTTAGATTTTTTTCTTCAGTTATTTTTTCTTAGATAAGCTGGACATTTTTTCCTCCTTTAGGTTTTTCTTACTTGTTTTAGGGGTCAAAGGAGACCCCAATCTAAAAATATAATTTGAAGAAAATATTTATGAAATCTTTAAAGAGCCAAAGTGAGCATAAAGACTCAGACATATCATCTGGACACTGGAGACCATTCTCAAGAGTGTCTAGACTTTGTTGGAATACAAAGCCTTTAAAAGAACATGATAGGGCAAAGGAAACTGTCATAAAAGCACACAAATTCAGATACGCTTATAAATACAGATAAATTCACCACATTCATAGGTGACACCATAGAAACATAAAGTTAATACAAACATATTGTTAGATAAGTTGATGATGCCCAAGTATCAAAAGATATAGCATCTGGGGTCGTAAACAAGTTAAGCAAACAACCATCTAGCAGAGAAACAGCAAGCCCACAAGAAAAAGCACACTTGCCTGTGTGATCATGAAGTGTTGACTAGATCAGGTAGCAGGCATCAGAAGATCCAAAACAAACACCATATTGCTGAGAATAAATTAGGTCAGAGTAGAGACCACAAAATCCACCTGTAGACAATGGGACATCCCCTCACTGAAGGATCACAAAGAAGGGCTGATTCAACCAGGATATTGTATGACACCAATGAAACAAACAATATTCCTCTGGTTCGTTGAGGCTTTCTCATTTCCCACTCCCTTGCTTTCTAATGTGGGCTACGTCGTAGCTTATACACAGGTACAGATAAGAGATAAGAACTCATGATACATGAAGCCTAGGGATAGGAATTGGAATAGTGATACCAGGAGGGTAGGAAAGAGGAACAGATCACTATGATCAACACATAATCACCTACCCAACAGGGAGATAAACAATGGAAATTGTGGGGGCAGGAAGACAGTGGTTGGTGTAAGATATGAGAATAATAATAATTTATAATTGGTCAAGGTGTCACAAGAGTGAGGGGGAAGGGTTAAAAGAGGACTTGATACCAAAGGGCTCAATAAAAAATAAATATCTAGAAAATAATGCTGGTAACATATGTACAAATATGATGATACAAACGATGTATAAATTGATATAAGAGCTGTAAGAATCCTTAATAAAATCATCCTTTAATAATACAAATCAACAACAACAGCAACAACCCCAAAATCAAATCATATAGATAGAAGGGTTTACAAGATTGGGCCAGGACCTTCTGACCAATGTAGCTACAGCACAGTGGATAGGCCATGATTTATGATTGCAACCTTTAGTACTGGCCACCAAGGACATATCCAGACAAGCCCCTATGAGATAGCCCCTCCCTGGGCTAGCTAGAGATAAAGGCAATCTACTTTCCATTGTACTTGGTCTGAGGCCAAGATTATCTATAACCTTGGTTTAGAATTCATCAAAGGCTTAATATATATGAGAACTCTCCTAAGGGATTGTGGGCAGTCACCACCATCCTTAGCTGTGAGCAAAACTCGTTCAACAGAATTTAACCTCTAATACATATTTTTTGCATATTGCATTGTAATGCCTTTGTTTTCGCTGGCTTCCCTTTAAAAATTTCTGTTTAGCTCTTTTATTTCATGATTTCCACCATTCCCTTTAACATAATGGAGTTTTTTCCCAGTCTTTCCTGTTTTTATAAATTAATTTTTATTTTCTTTATATAAGATATTCATGATATCATCCTACAATTTCAGTGGTCTTTTAGTCATTATTATGCAATGTTTTAAGCCTGTCCTTAAAAGCATATTGAATTTTAGGTGGTAGATATGCAAATGTTTATTGTAGCTCTCATATACTAGTCTTAATTTTCCTCAAATTTAATCTGGACTTGAATATGGAAATTCGTTGGTAAATTCCACAGTTGGCTTTAAGCTTTGTTTTGGCTTATGATATTGAGGTACTTGTTTGCTTCTTCATATAGCGATAGTACTTTTGATTGTTCCTGTGTTCCCATCAGGTGAAGTGCATTTGTACAGTCTACATTCATGTTGTTGACAAAAGACATTTATAATGCAGAAGTCATTGACTTTGCAAATGTTTCTAACAAAATCTTCAGCTTTGTTTCTAATATCAAGGTTATATATTATAAGTATTCATACTTCTTTATTTCTCAATTTTGAATCCATTAACTAGTAATTATTAATGTATCTTGGTTGTATGTTTAGTCAACTTCAGATGATAGAAATTAGCAGAAGTATTCAGTAGCTTCATCAGTGAATATAGTGCTTTGAATAGTTGTAGTAACTGGATTTTTGTAGGCTTATAGTTATTATCCTATTCAAGACAGCATTGTACTCCAAGATTTGTTTGGAAATGTTTATTTGGCAATGAATGAAACACCATTTCTTTTGAGTATATCATTTCTAACACGTATACCTAAAATTGCCTGTATGAATACATACAGAATCAAACTTTAGTCATTCCATTTCATTTTTGAAATCCCTTAGTTTTTCTAGACTCACTCTACTTTCACATTTTAATCATGATGAAGGTCCTGAAAGATGTGCTTTTCTCATCTCATTAAGATCACCCTTCCACTGATGAAGCAGTACTTCTTCAACTGTTTTGTTATAATTTTTTTTGTTATTGCACTTATCAGATAGGCTGCATTTATTTATTTTGTTTGAACCATAATGAATCAAGAGGGATTTTTTAAAAAAATTCCCTAACCCTAAGTCTAACCCTAACACTAACCCTAAAGAGGGATTTTTAAAAGATTTTCCCCTTTTATTCTTTAAAAAGAGGTAAATCATAAAAAAATAAATCATTTAATCGTGGGCTCATATAATGATTATTACAACCTGTACATACATATATTGTGTCAACACACTTGCCATTATCATTCTCAAAATATCTGCTTTCTACTTGAGCCCTTGACATCAGCTCCTCATTTTTCTCACTTCCTTCTCCCCCTCCCTCATGAACCCTTGACAATTGATAAATTATTATTACTTTACACTGCCCGGCATCTTTCTTTGCCCACACCTCTGCAGTCCATTCTCCAGAGAGGAGGTTGGTTATTTCCTTAAAAACGCCCCCCTCCTTCTACTCCACCTTCCCTTCACTCTTCCGGGATCACCACTCTCACTACCAGTCCTGAGGGGTTCATCTGTCCTGGATTCCCTGGATTTCCAGTTTCTATCTGTACCAGTGTGCATCGTTCAGTGTAGCTGGATTTGTAATGTAGAAGTGGGATCATGATAGAACTAGATGAAAGTTGTATGTTTCCTTGTAGCTACTCGTTACCCTGACTGGCTCATCTCCTCCTCGTGACATTTCTGTAAGGGGATGTCCAATTGCTTACTAATGGGCTTTGGTTTCCCACTCTGCCAATCCCCCTTATTCACAATCATGCAATTTTTTGTTCCTTGATGCTTTATACCTGCTAAGCACCTGTCAACCTGGATGACTGATTTTTCACCACGACATTGGATAATGTTTTGTGGCTCTTTTTAGTGTTTTCATGAGTGATCCTTCATAAATATACCACCCATATCTTCTTCTATTAGTCTGGAAGCTCCACTGAGACCTGTTAGCTCTCATTGTATTTGAAACACTCATGGTATAGCTTCCAGGACCATTGGCAAATATATGTCTCCCACAGTGTGATAAACTCACAGACATTATGACCTACCACAAAAAATGCAAACAAAAATCACAATGAGATCCCACTTTACTTCGGCTAGAATGATTAAGATTTTTTAAAAGTATAAATCAACCAACAGTGGGGTATCAGAATATTCTTCGGTTTCTAATAGGAATGCAAAATGGTCCAGACACTATAGAAAATGGCTGGCATTAAAAATATTCTATAAAGTTAATTCTACTCTCAGCAATATTTCCAATAAATTTGTAATATGGAAAACCAGCAGAAACAAAAGTAAATGCTTGTTATAAGACTATTCGTGAACTTCATTTCTTGTACTGTCAAAAGACTCTCAAGGAGGGACAGACCCTGAAGAAGGATGTCATACTTCGCAAAGTAGAGAGTCAATTCAAAAGGGGAAGAGCCTTGCAGTATGGATGGACATGGTGGCTGCAACAATGGGCTCAAAGTTCCAAACTTCCCCATGGTACAGGACCAGTAATGTTTTCGTCATACTTGGGTTTATATGAGAAGGAACTACCTTGTGGGCAATTAACTATATTCTTGATTCATATGCAGGTACTTTACATGGTTTTAATATTGCTATCAAATGAATAGCAAAATGATATGAGCCATTTTATAACCCACCCAAAGATTGCATTTCTATCACTGTTTTATTATAATTAGATTAAGTATTATAGCTCATATTAGATTTTTGGATAAATATAAGGTGCTGAGAAATATCCTGGTAGTTTTCCTGTAAAAAGAGCTTGCTGGACAGCAGCTACTTGGGTAATGGTATGGAGAATTTTTTTCTTTCTGTTAGCGTATTAAGTCATGGGGGTGAGTGGAATTCCAGTCCTGAAGAGAAAAAGAGGTGATGATCTCTGAGTTCCATGATACTGTCTGATGAGTAACCCTGGTCATATTTATTATTTTAAGTTTTTTTTCCTTGTCTATTTATGACTATCATGATTCCTTCTAGATAGTTTGGAAATGCAATATCTAGTTGTTCTGACTATAGAGTGATGGAGGTGGAGGTTTATTTGGTTCATTAGGACTTTGAATACATTGTTTCCACATGTCTTTGATTTTTAAAGTTCTTTTGCTTTTAGTGTCATAGTAGTTACACCTTGAACAGCTAATTGCTCCCATGACTCCGTGTTCCTCTCTAGTTAAGAGCTACAGTCTCAGAATTCTACAAGGATAGTTCTACCCGGTCCTCTAGGAATGCTGAGTCAGCATCAACTTCAAGGCAGTGCTTGAGAGAGATCAATAGTGTTACCTTCCATGATCAATTTTTAAGTCCTCAATTGCTACTCAGGACAGTAGTATATATAATATTGTCTTTGGAGATCATGTGCAATTGACTTTGATGTCTCATGAAGGTGTGCCCTCAAACTTCCAGGTCCAGTGATTTATTTTCTCTGAAAGGTGGATACTGAGCATGTAATAGCAATATCCTTTAAAATGTGGTACTGAATTTGAATGCTAATCTATTCACACCCCACCTTATGGCCTTGGGTTGATTCTGACTCAGAGATCCTATAGAACAGAGTAAAAGTATTCTCTAGAGTTTCTAGGATTGTAAATCGTTATGGAGTACACATCCACATCTCTCACAAGAAATGAGTGGCCAGTGGGTTAGAACCTTTAATCTTGCAACTAGCAGCCCAACACATCACATTGCTCCATCAGGACTTCTTTAAGTTCCATAATGAGCAATATTTAAAAAACTGCTTTATCAAAATTCCATCAATAAAAGTTTTTTCTACTCTTTATCATTTCCAAACAAAAATTTTTCACAATTATAAAATATTACTACTGCTATCCTTTTGCAATTATATTTCTAAAAGGAAATAATTATAAACCAGAACAACAGGTGATTTTCACATTACTCTGTAGAATAATTCCTGTGCCCTACATATTTGTTCTATTTCTTCAGGCATTTTGGGATATATATATATATATATATACATATATTTCTCTTTCACATCTTATGAACCTACATGATGCCATCTGAACATCTTTCTGGCATCACAATTTGAGTTTTTTTAATTTTGTTTGAAGAAAAAAATCATAATTATTTTTGTTTGAGCAACCCTTGAACAAACATTTCTTATTCACAGCTATATTCTCACACCACCTACTTTAATTTTACCTTCATATTAAATTGATTTTAATGAAAGAAAAATGATAAATTATTTATATTTAAAAATATTTCATTGAATACCAACTGCATCTAACGTGGCCAAAAATTCATTTGCAGAGTTCCCATGAGGAAAAAAACCTTCAATGAAGTCTCTTGGACAATTGACAAGGGATGTGAATGTTCATGCCTTTACACAATGCTTTAGAAAGTGAATTATTGCAGCTATAACTCAAAAACTCAATGACATGGGTTCTATGCTAACTCACAGCTCTTCTATAGGACAGAGTAGTGCTGCCCCTTTGAGTTTTTTATAACTCTTTACAGGAATAGAAGTTCTCTTCTTCTCCCCTAAAACAACTTCTGGGCTCAAACTGCTAACCTTGGGGTTCACAGCCCAATGCATAACTAGTATGCAGTCTCTCTCTGTGTGTGTCACTCTCTCTCTCTCTCTCTCTCTCTCTCTCTCTCTCTCTCTCTTTTGCTCTGTTGTCATTGAATTCATTCTGAGTTATTGTGACTGTAGGATACAATAGAACTGCTTCTGTGTGTTTCTCACTGGGTTGCCTTTACATGAATACATTGTCTTATTTTTCCCCCCCGCAGAGCAGCAAGTGATTTCCTATGCTTGACCTTGGAGTTTAGCCAAATGCATAATCACTATTACGTGACCAGGCCCCCTACCTTCCCACAGACCAAGCCAAAGCTGAAAACGCTGCCATTAGTCAACGCTGACTCCTAGTGACCACCTCTGGGTTTCTGAAACTGTGGCAGTTAACAGTAGCAGAAAGTCCCATCTTCCTCCCTCGGAGTGGATGGTGGCATGGAACTGCCGACCATGTGGCTCACAGCCCAACTCGTAACTGCTATTTTGTGATTATAGTGTTGGGGGAGACCAGGGAATATGATTTTCCTTAAATGAAATCTGGGTTAGAAATATCTATAGAGATCATGGCTAGAATAATAATTTCTTAAGGTTTGGGAAGAAATGGTGAGCTGACAACAATGAGTAGAAAAAAGGTGAACATGTTCTAAAATTAATTGAGGTGAAAGTACAACTCTTTTTAATATATTCAAACTGTTGAATTGTAAGGCATGTGTATTAAATGTCAACGTTCCTTTACCTACAAATGAGCTTTGGGCCCCCAATCTGTACGCTCCCTTATTCACGATGATATAATTTTACTTCTTTGATGCCAGATATCTTATTCCTTCAACACCTCATGATCACACAGGATGGTCTGCTTCTCCATGTGGGCTTTGTTGCTTCTGAGCAAATGGTCATTTGTTTACGTTCAAGCCTTAAGACCACAGAAACTGTATCTTTTTATAGCCAGACTTTCTTCACTACTTTTGCTTTCTTCACAACT
>PVJH01040951.1:0-15339 GCA_004026705.1 Nesogale talazaci
GTGGGATTCATACCAGGAATGGAGGAATGGTTCACATATAAAAGATCATTAGCTTCATTCCACACATTTGACAGTAAAAATTAAAAGAAGAGCATGAAAATATCAATAGATACAGAAAAAAACATTTGACAACATCTAGCACATATTCCTGTTTAAGACACTCAAGATAGAAATGGAAGGAAAATTCCTCAATATTATACAAGATATATATATATATATATATATATATATATATATATATATATATAAAAGTCAACAGCCAGAATGTTGTCAATAGAGAAAAGAAAAAGAAAACAATTTCATTGAAAAGAGGGACCAGACAAAGATGCCTCTTAACGCTACTCATATTTAACATCTTATTGGAGGTAGTAGCTGACAACATAAGTCAAAGAAAAGATATTAAAAGCACTTGACTGGGAAAGGAAGAAGAAAAACTATCATTATTCAAAGATGTTATGATTTTTATATTTTGAAAGTCCCTAAAACTCCACAAGTGGAGTGTAGGAAGTAATAGAGGAATATAGCAAAGTGGCAGGATATATTAACAAATAGAAGTCTATCAGACTGCAATACACATGAAACAAGGTCACAGAATAGGCAACTAAAAATATAGTACCCTTGAAAATAGCCAAGCGCAAATTGAAATATCTAGGGATATACCCAACTTAAAAAACAAAACAAGAAGATCTGCATGAGGAAAAGTACAGAACACTATTACAAGAAACCAAGAAGGTCTTCAATAAATGGAAGAATACCCCCATACTCATGAATTTGAAGACTTTTTATAGTAAAGATGTCAGTTCTGCCCAAGGCACTATATAAGTTTAATGTTATTCTGATATGAATACCTTATCATTCTTCAAAGAATTGGAAAAACTGACTACCAAGTTCATATAGAGAGGGAATAAGCTCAAAATTAGTAGAGAATTCCTCAAGAAGAAGGACAACATGGAAGAGGTAGTACATATGATGTAGCCATAGTGGTCAAAACAGTGTGGAACTGATATAACGACAGATATTCAGATTAATGGAAAAGAACTGGAAATGCAAAATAAAAGGATCAGCATAAAGACCACTGATTCTTGACAAGGGCAAAAAATATCAAATGGAGAGTGGATGCCCTTTTCTATAATTGGTGATGGAAAAATAAATGGATATCTTCCTACAGAAAAGTGAAGCAAGACCCTTACCTCACTCCATGAACAAAAATAAACTCAAGGTGGATCACAGTACTTGAGTTAAAACCCCAAACTATTAGTGCTATCAATGAGGGAATTGGGACCAACCTGAGAATCTTGGCATAAGGAATATATAGGTTATTAGAAACAAGGAAGGATACAAATACAGAGGAGTCATAAGTTGATAAATGGGATATGGTGAAGACAAAACACCTGTGTACATCAAAAGAATTCACCAAGAGCGTAATGTTAGTGTCCATATACTGGGAAAACATCTTTATCAATGACACATCAGATAGAGGACTTATTACTAAAATCTACTACATTTTGCAAGCTTAAAAATAAGAAAAAACTAATTACATACGAAGGAGGTGGGCAAAGGACTAACCCAGAACTTTCACAGGGTCAAAAAATCAAATGGTCAATAAACATATTAGAAACTGTTTCAGAGCATTGGCCATAAACAAATGCAAATTAAAACAATGATGAGATACCCTCAATGGTATACCAATTCAAAAAATCAAAAAGCTATTATAGCTACCTTTTTAATGATACTTTACTTTCTTCATAGTGATATTCTTGATGTCATACATAGTTGCTAAACCATCACTTATTCATTTTCAGTGTATCAAATATGTTTTGAGATGGTTTCTAAATTCAGGTGAAATATATGCAAGTTTGTATTTTGTCATTCATAAATTTTGTTTCATTTTCATCCTTAAAATATACATGAGCAACTTGCTGTTCCACAGTGATCTCCTGGCCTTGTTCTGGCTGCTGATAATGAACTCCCCTTCATCTCTTCCCATAGATTTAGACAATGCTATTCCTGTGTATTCCATCTACTGAAGTACAAAGGCATAGCTACTGTTATTGAATAAATGTCATTGATTGTTTGAATTTCTATGGTGTGATTTACACCTACTATTCTTTTCTCTTGTTTCCAGTTTTCGCATTCCAATCACCAATATTTATCCATGTCTCTTGACTGCATGCTTGATTAGTTTCAAATTGAAGAGATTGGTAAAATTCTTCAGTATCTTCATCACTGTCATCAGTGTTTGTCATGTGAACTTAATTAATAATTGTACTGACTGTACTTCCTTATAGGCATATAGATATTATCACAGACATCATTATACTGACACCATTATATACATTACATTACATTATATACATTATATGCATTATATACAGACATCATTATAAGTTAGATTTTGAAATGTTCCTTTTGATAATGACTGCAACGTTATTTCTCTTCAATTTGTCATTTTCAGTAGAGTAAACATTGGATGGAAACACTCAAGTAGCCAATTCCAGGCCATTTTAGCTCTCAAACGCAAGCGCAAGGCTCTCTGTAATCTTGCTGATCTTCTAAAATTTGCCAAAATATATTAAGTTAGATTATACAAGTCAAAAAACTCATACTTTTGTGCTTTTCTGAAATCTGTGGAAGACTTTTATGTGGAGGAATCAATGTCTGAATGCTGTTTATGTAATACACAGACCTACAAGTCCCAAAGAAAGGAGAGCAGAAATTTTTATTGGTATCTAAGAATACTGTAAGCGACCATAACGAAATAAATAATGAATTACAATAGCCTAGTAGACAATTGATACAAAATAGATACAATAGAAATGTACATGTTTTTGACAACATAATAAAATGTTAAGTGTGATATTTTAGAATTCTAATTCTGGAATAACTGGCTATCCATCTGGAAGAAAATAAAATTGGATCCCAATCTTGCATAATATTTAAAAACTACTTCCAGATGGAATTGAAATTTAAATGTAAACTATAAACATTAAAATAAACATTAAAAGCACTACAGGCTGTCAGATAGGTAGCCCACACTTGGTGTTCTGTGGAGATTGGTGAGTTGGGGAGATTTGGGGTCTATTAGGGGTATCAAATCGGACTGTCGATTCCAGAGAAAAATCAGAGCATGTGTCTGAACCAGAAGCTGATGTTCACCCTATCGCCAGCACTCTCAGCAGATGCTGTGCCATAGGGCATTCAAGCAGGCAGAGGGGCCGCATTGCATCAGTGCCAGTGCAAATCACCTGCAAGTTGGGGTGTCGTGGTCCTGTGAGGACATTCCATGCAGACATGAGCCCCCTCAATCCTCACTCACACAGATTCCTGCGCCATTCAGGAACCCCTCGTGGACCAGCTAGACAGTCCCTCCCTCACCTACGATGTCTGCACCCGGGAGTCATTAAGGCAGCTAGTGGCTTTTCCCCTCACCTGCCTTTGTGCTCAATGCCAGCCAGGCCCCTCCCTGCCAGACTCCTCCCATCCCCCAACACCACACACACACACACACACACACACACACACACACACAGGGTCTCATACAAACACTGTACTTAGGACCTACCAGGCAGCAGGCACAACTGTGGCAGAATCTGCTGCAGATGTGGAGTCAGGACCCAGCATTCGGAACTAGCCTAAAGCACGTTCCCATCTCTTAGCTCAATCCTGCTTTCTCTCTGTGATTTCAGGGAGTGGTGAACCTGCCCGCCAGTGGCATGCCTCTCCTCCCACTGGCCTACCTACCTCCTCTCCGAGTGCCCCTACCCAGAATCAGATCACCCAGTCCCCAACCCATCCCCTAAACACATTCCCTTGCACTTGATCAATACTTTCCATCAGACCCACAACGTGCTCTGCTGCCAAAAGTTCCTGCAGAGATCTAATGAATGAAGCATAGGAGAAGGTGAGAGGAGAACCACACAGGAGAAAGGGAAACACAACCCTTCAAGACTGATACTAGTCTCCCCAAAACAGAGCCCAGGACTCTGAGACACCAGGGGAAATGGCACCTAGTTTCAGTAAAACCAAACAACAAACAGCAAGCTGCTTCCACAGGTTCAACAAGAAAAGAGAAGCTAGCATAGCTCTGATACCTAAATCAGGCAAGGACCCCACAAGAATTGAGAACTACAGATCAATTTCTTCTCACGGGAGACTGAGAATTCTAATGTTGTTCCATCTCACAGCATCAGACATAACAGAACTTCTTCCGCTTCTTGGATAGACTTGTTAGACTTTTTCTCACCTTTATTAATTTCTGCTTCTGAGTCCTCTAGGTCACTGGTGCAGTTCTCTGCTTCCTCCAATGGAAGTCAAGAATCTCAACAGACCCATAGCAAAGGAAGAACTAGACAAAGTGATCAAGGGATTACTAACAAAAAAATCCCCTGGACCAGGTGTGTTCACTGGAAAATTCTATCAAATTTTTAGGGATGAACTAACACCAATCCTACACAAACTTTTCCAGAACATAGAAAAAGATGGCAAACTCCCAATTCCTTCTACAAAGTTAGCAAAACACTGATATCTAAACCAGGCAAGGATCCCAAAGAATTGAGAACTACAGACCAATTTCCCTAATGAATATCAATGCAAAATCCTTAAGGAAGTACTAGCCAACAGAATACAAAAGCATATAAAACAAATAATTCACTTTATGATATAGTGACCAGATTTTAAGTGGGACACCATTGACGGGGGTGGGGTTGGGGGTGGGGGTTCTTGATTAAAAATTTGCTCTATATGGAGCAACAAAACTGTTCATAGAATGAAAAAATAGTATTGCAATATAATTATTTTAATATTAAAATGCCACAGGATGTTGCTAAATAGTTAAAAAGTGGGGCTTCTGGTTACTTTACTTTATGACTAAGTAGGATTCATACCAGGGATGCAGGAATGGTTCACTATATGAAAGACCATTCGTATCATTTGTCACATTGACATGAAAAGCTATAAGAACCACATGATAATATCAATAGATGCAGAAAAATCATTTAACACCACCCAACACCAATTCATGTTTAAGACAATTGAGAAGATAGAAATGGAAGGAAAGTTGCTCATGAAAGTACAAGCTATTTATGAAAAACCAGCAGCCAAGGTGGTAGTCAATGAAGAAAAAACTAACACAATCCCACTGAAAAAGGGGACCATATAAGGATGCCCCTTGTCCCCACTCTTATCTAATATCATACTGGTGGTTTTAGCTAACAGCATAAGGCAAAGAAAAGACATCAAAGATATTCACGTGGGGAAGGAAGAGGTGTAACTACCATTATTTATTTGCAGAGGATATGATTTTATATATGGAAAATCCAAATGGCAGAGTGACAGGATATGAGATCAAGAAACAGAAGTCTATAGGTCCGTTCTACACATCAGATAACTCCACAGAAGAGGAGATTTAAAAAGTGGTACCCTTCACAATAGTGAAGCACAAATTGAAATATCTAGAGCTATATCTGACTAAAAGAACTAAAGATCTATGTGAGGAAAATTTCAGAATAGTATTACAAAAACCAAGAGTGACCTTGACAAGTGGAAGAATATCCCATGCTCATGGATCAGAAAACTCAATATTATAAAGATGTCAGTTCTACCCAAGGCACTATGTAAGTTTAATGCAAATTATTCACATCTTTCTTCAAAGAAATGGAAAAAATGATTAACAGCTTCATATGGAAAGGGAAAAAGGCCAGAATTAGCAAAGAACTCCTCAAGAAGAAGGACACAGTGGGAGGACTTACATGCTTTGCCTGACTTTAACACATATTATACAGCCACAATGATCAAAACTGCATGGTACTGGTACAATGATAGATACTCAGGCCAATGGAAAAGAACTGAAAACCCAGAAACAAAAGTATTCACATACAGAGAGTTGATCTTTGATAAAGGGCCCAAAAATATCAAACGAGAAGCAGAATCCCTTTTTAGCAAGTGGTGCTGGAAAAAATGCATAGCTAACTGGAGAAAAATGGAGCAAAACCCTACCTCACTCCATTCACAAGAATAAATTCAAGGTGCCTCAAACTATTAGGGCCATCAATGAGGGAATTGAGACCAACCTGAGAACTTTGGCACAGAGATTACATAGATCATCGAAACAGGGAAGGACTCAAACACAGAGGAGGCACAAATTGACAAGTGGGATATACTAAAGATAAAACACCTGTGTACATTGAAACAAATCACCAAGAGAGTTATGAGACCCCATGGACTGGGAAAACATCTTTAGCAAGGACATAGCAGACTATTGCCTTATTAGTAACATTTACACACCCTGATACCTTTCGAAAAAACAAAACTAACTGCCCACTGAGGAGGTGGGCAAAGGAACTAAATAGAAGTTTCCCTGAGGAAGAAATCCAAATGGCCAATAAGCATATGAGAAAATGTTCCTGATCCTTAGCCATAAGAGAAATGTAAATTAAAACAATGAGATAACACCTTACACCCTCAAAGATAGCCCAAATCAAAACATCAGAAAGAACAAATGTTGGAGGTTCTGTGGGGAGACAGGAACTCTCATCCACTGCTTGTGGACTTGTTGGTATATATAGCCACTATGGAAATCGATTTGGCAATATCTAAAACAGATGGAAATTGAGCTACCATATGACACAGCAATCCCCTTACTGGGCATATACCCAGAAGAGACAAGAAAGAAACTACTGCCAGACATCTGTGCTCCACTGTTCATCACAGCACAGTTCATAATTGCAAGGAGTTGGAAACAACTCAAATGTCCATCAACTGACTAATGGATTAAAAATTGTGGTACATATGTACAATGGAGTAGTATGCATTGCTGAAAAGCAGTGATGAATGAATGAAGCATATGGCTGCATGGGAAGAACTGGAGGAAATTATGCTATTTGAAGTAAGCCAAGTTCAAAAGGAAAGGTACAGCATGAGTTCACTGAGGTAAGCTTTAAAAAAATGTAAAAAGGGCATAGGATTAAAAACTTCTGTATACAGAAATTCCTGGAATAAGGCCCAGGTAGAATGGGAGGGGCCAGATCAAATTCAGGGCTACATATGGTAGTCAACTGAGGAGGGGAGGGGGGAATGGCATGAAAATTGGGGGAATGAGACATTAACCAGCCAAGGGGAACGTACTGTCTGCATCTCCACAGGGAAAGAGGAACCAAATGTAAATCTGCTCTTCTAGTATGCCAATGCAGCATGACAGCATGGATTGGGCAGAGTCCTGCCCCAATCTCAACTACATGGACAGCTGCCCCTGTCCCCAGGGGAGTTTGCTTTGGAGGTCAGCACTGAAGCTGCAGCACGGAGAGAAGGCCAAGTTTGACCAGAGCACACAAGAGCAAAAGAAGGGAGAGGAAGAGAGAGTGAAGTGCACCCTGACACATTTAGCCTTGAGAATGATCTCCCCACTCAGAACAGCCATTACAGAGAGAGGACCGTATGGTCAGCCCCACTATGAAATATGGTGTCCCTTGCTGACCCAAAGTCCTACAGAGACAACACTGGAGAAGCAGGGTTGGGAGTACACCCGGTCTGACCCCAATATACCTAGGGAAGGGTATGCAGCAGAGTAGCAGGAGAAGCAGAGCATGGAGTTCCCGAGGGAGTGCCAAGGATATACTTTGAGGTGAGGATATGACACCACATGAGACTCAATTGGGGGACACGATCAGACTTTGAACTTTTTACAAGTTTTCCTTTTGTTATTACTGTTTTTTATTACTTATTTATATATTATTTCCAGACATCAGTTTTTTGGTTGTTGTTAACCTTTGGTTTTCTTTTGTTGGTTCAACTTGCAATGTCTTGTTTTTTGTACATATTATCTCTGCAAGTTTATCTAAATAAGATAGGCTGGATGAACAGTCTAGAGAAGAAAACAATGGTACTGATGTTTCCAGGAAGACATGGGAGATGGGGGGTGGTGGGGTGGAAGAAGTTGGTGATGACCTTCCTAGGGACAAGGGAACAATAATTGATCCAAAATCAGTGGCGAGGTGGTTGTATGAGGCTTGATAAGGATTGATCAAGAGTAATGCAATAGAGCGAAATTACTGTAACCCAAATGAAGGATGAAAATGATGGTGGGACACGAGGAAAGTAAAAGGAAATAGAGGAAAGAACTTGGAGGCAAATAGCATTTACAGAACTCTAAATACAGCCATGAACATAGGTAAATATACTTAACTATGATGATGGGGAAATAGATCTACGTTCATATAGTTAAAGGGTTTGTATTAGGACATCAGATGGACATTGTACCCCCACTCAAGTACTTTCTCAATGCAATAACACTTGGTTCTATTAAATTGGCATTCCTTGATGCTCACCTTCCCAAAACAATCACTGAAGATAAATGTGTACACAAGGAAAAGTGGTGAAGAAAGCTGATGGTGTCCAACTAGCAAAGATATAGCTTCTGAAAATAAGCAAGAGGCTAAATAGCTCAGAGGCAACAAAGTCCACATGCAAAAAGCACACATGACCACAGGGTATCAATAAAAGAAGTTATCAGGCATCAAGAACAATAATCATACCATTGCATGCCCACCTTCTTGATATGATCACTGAAGACAAAGGTGTGCATAAGGAATTGTGGTGAAGAAAGCTGATGGTGCCTGGCTATCAAAATATATAACGTCTGGGACCTTAAGACTTGAAAGTAAACAAGTGGCCATTTAACTCCAAAACAACAAAGCCCACATAGAATAAGTACACCATCCTGTGTGACCAGGAAGCATCAAAGGGATCAGGTATCAGGCTTTAAAGAACTCAAAGTTATATTATTATAAGTGAGGGGGAGTGCAGATTGGGGAGCCAAGGTCCATCTTCAGGGAAAGTGACATCTCCTTACAGAAGGGTCTCGGATAAAAGACAACCCAGTGAGGGCACAGTGTAGCAGTGATGAAACATGCATCTTTCCTCTAGTTCTAAAATGTTTCCTCCCTCTCACTATCATGATCTGAATTCTACCTTACAAATTTGGTTGGGTTCAAGGATGTATATTGGTACAGAGAGGAAACGGAAACATAGTGTATCCAGGAGAGATGATCCCTTTAGGACCAGTGGGGACAGTGGTACACCAGGAGGATGGAGGTTAGGTGGAGTAGAAAGGGGGAACCGATTATAAGGATCTACATATAACCTACTCCCTGGGGCATGGACAATTGGGAAGTGGGTGAAGGGAGACATTGGACTGCGTTTGTCAAGACAAAATTGGATTAGTTTATAAATTATCAAGGGTCCATGAAGGAGGGGGGTGCGGGGACAGGGTGGAAAAAGGAGGAGCCAATACCAGGCGCTTAATTTGAAAGAGAATGTTTTGAGGATGATGATGGCATCAAAGGTACAAATGCACATGATTGATGCATGTATGTATGGATTATGCTAAGAGTTGTATGAGCATCCAATTAAAAAAAAAGCACTGGAGGGTCTTCTTGAGGACACCTGAAGAGTCTAGGGATGAGAATAATCAGACTAAATAAAACTATAAGTAAGAAGCTACAAACAGCATTTTATTTGATTAAAAACATTTGTGTGATAAATTTTTCCTTAGTGTCAATAGCCTAAATATTTATTTGGAAACATTTTTTAGAACAAAGGTAAGATGGTAAAATCCAAATACTTGTTACACATGGACAAAAAAGCAGAGAGGCTATTCAAATTGAAAAGTTATCAAGGAGGGCTGAGCCCCAGTGGCGTAGTGGTTGTGTGTGGGACTGCGGCCCACAGGGTTGGCGGTTCAAATCCAGCAGCAGCTCTCCAGTAGCAAATCTGGCCCTCCTACTCCCACTAGGAGACAGAGCTGCCCACAAAAAAGAGAAAAGTTATCAAGAGAACTGAGAGATAACATAAATTTCAACCTGAAAGTGACAAGTAAGAACTGAGTCCATTGCAAGTGTGAGGTGAAGGTGAATCTTGTTGAAATCAGACTGCCACATCTTACTAATACATAGTGGCTGGTAGGTTGACAACCTAGTGCTTCAACCACTATGCACTAAGAATTATTTCCACAGCAAATCAACAAAATACAAATTATACCTCATAACTACCACTAATCTGTTATTTTGTGGACTGCAGTGGTTTGGGTGTTGCTGTGATACTAGAAATTAGGCCATTGGTATTTGAAATTCCATTGAGATGAACCATAGAGGACAAGTTCAGTCTAAAACAGAATAGAAATGAAAATCTAATATTTGATAATGAAAATCTTATGGGTTAGAGCAGAACATTTTCTGATTATTGTGTCAGAGTATGAACACTCAGGCTTGAACATAATTGCTACATGACAAGGAAGAGCTGCCCCTTCCATGTAGAGTCCACTTTAATGCTGTGGTTGCAGGATCATTTCAGGGATTTCCCTTTACTGTTTGGTATGGATCAAACTGTGAAGAAACAGTTTTAAATATAAGTTAAAACTTGGAGTGTGGAATGTGTGAAATATGATTCTAAACATGTTGGAAATATCACAATGAGATGGAACGATATCACATTAGGCATTCGTAAGCTTAAATGGACTAGTATTGGCTTTCTTCTTTTTTTATTAAAGGATCATTTTATTGGAAACTATTACAGTTATTGTCCAATTCATACATTGACTGTACATATTTTTGTACATATGTTGCCTTCATTCTTTTCTAGACATTTACTTTCTATTGAGTCCTCTACTTCTCTTTTTCCTTCCCCATGACCTCATTAAAATTATAAACAATTATTTTTTTCATGTCTTACACCAACTGCTGTCCCCAATTCCCTATGTTTTCCATTGTTCTTCTCCCTGGAGAGGGGTGTATGATTATGCATCAATCATTTTACTGGTTCCCCCTTTTAAAGCAGACAACATATAATTTACATTGCCCAGAGAAACTGAAGAAAAATGATATCATATTAATTGTAAAAGTGAAATTTTCAAGCTCTGTCCTGAAGTGCAATCCTGTCAAAAGAAAGTATAATCTCCCTATGCCTACCAGGAAACCCAGTTAATATGACAAATTAATAAAAATTAGACTTCAAACAAAGAAGAAGCAATTGAAGATACCTGTCAATTCTATAGCCTAAAATTGATCAAACATGCAATCAAGATACATTGATAACTAGCTATTGGAATGAGAAAGTTAGAAACAAAGAAGAAAGACTTCTGGTTTTGCAGACAAAATTTCCCTAGAGATCATAAGACAAAATTTGGTAATACTAATGGTGTATTAACTCCAAGTACATATTTCAACAACATAAGTGCCCAACTGTACATTTGTATCTCACTGAATGAAATACACAGGAATGAAATTATCTATGAAATAGCTACTCAATATCATGAGACACATAAAAAAGCAGGGGCCAATTACAAACAAGGCCATCAATTGTTCCTAGATCAGTTCTAGTAAATCTGAAAAGCTTTAAAATAAATCCTTGAGAATCAAGGTATATCTGCCTATTGGCAATAGTTCACAATTATTTATTTATTTTTTATTTTTTTATTTTTTTAGGCATCACTGCCCTGGTGGTGGGTAGGAGGCCCAGCCTTTGCTCCTGGGAGCCGGAATCGAACCTCTATCCGAGTGGGCCGCAGTCTCGCGCACAACCACTACACCACCGGGCTCAGCCCAATAGTTCACAATTTTATGTGACACCATTGAACACTAATTACTTAAGACAGAGAAGCTTTTTCATAACATGAAGGGCATCACATAAGGAAAATAAAATATCTACAAAATTAGAGATAAATGACAGAAATGAATGTTGGGAGGGGCTCTAAAGCTTGCTCTTGAATGTAGAGTAGCCAAAATGATGAAGAGAAATAGCTGGAGAGAAGATTTCATAGGATGCCTTGATAAGACAATTAAGTATTATAATGAAGTCTGCAAATACCTGAAGTCAGAAAGATAATATTTGGTATTTTTCTAGCTGAAGAGGCAATTCATATTTTTAGTTTCAATACTGAAGAATTCTGTGCATAAAATAATGAAGGATATCTTCTGGTCTAGGCTGATTTGTAAGGTAGAATTGGGATCATAATAGTTGGGGGCAGGGGAGGAGCACTGAAGAACTAGAGGAAAGTTGTATGTTTCATCATTGCTACACTGCACTCTGACTGGTTTGTCTCCTCCCTACAAGCCTTCTGTAAGGGTACATCCTGCTACCTACAGATGGGCTTTGAGTCCCCCATCTGTACTCCCCACATTTACAATGATATAATTTTGAGTTCTTTGAGGCCTGACACCTGATCCCTTTGATGCATCATGGTCACACAGGCTGGTGTGCTTCTTCCACGTGGGCTTTGTGGCTTCTGAGCCAGAAGGCTGCTTGTTTTCCTGTAAGCCTTGAAGACCCCAGATGCTATTTCTTTTGATAGCAGGGAATCATCAATATTCTTCACTACATTTGTTTATGCACACATATGTCTTCATCAATCATATTAGGAAGTTGGGAAAACAATGATATGATTTTTTTGTTTTTTAATGCTTGATAACTGATCCCTTCAACCTCTCATGATCGCACAGGCTGGTGTGCTTCTTCCATGTGGGCTTTATTGCTTAGGAATCTGGCTAGACCAGAGGATGTACACTGATATAGATAGGAGCTAGAAATATAGGGATTCCAGGACAGATGATCCCTTCAGGACCAGTGGTGAGCGTAGCAATACAGGGAGGGGGGAGGTAATGCGGGGTAGGAAGTGGGAACCTATTTTGAGGATCTCTAATTAGCCTCCTCCTTGGGGTATAGGCAGCAGGGAAGAGAGACATCAGACAGTGTAAGATATAACAAAAATAGTAAATTATAGACTATCAAGGGTTCATGAAGGAGCCGGGAAGGAGATGAAAAGTGATACCAAGGGATTAAGTAGAAAGCAGAAGGTTTGAGAATGATGATGGCAACAAATGTGCTTGGCATACAAGGGATGTATGTATGGATTGTGATAAGAGTTGTATGAGCCCCCAATAAAATGATGAACATATATATATTTTTGAAGGATTGAGGAAACTACAAATAAGAGCTCTCAACACACAGAATCCTGGACAAATAATTGGAGTAGTGATACCATGAGGGTAGGAGGAAGGTGGGAAGAGAAAGGAGAGTATGGGGAATGAACAGCAATGATAAATGTATAGTTCTCTCTCCCATCCACCATCAGGGGGCTGAACAACATAAATCTGGGTGAAGAGAAAGAGCAAATGGTGTCAGATATGACATTGATAATAATAAATAATTTATCAAGAGGCCATGAAGGTGGGAGAGAGGGAGAGAGGTTAACATGATTATGATTAACAACAAGAATCAGAGTTTCTTCTGACACCCATTTTGGTCTTTCTTTCTTGTCTTTTAAATGACCTTTTGTGTTCTTGATATATGAGAATCTTTAAGTCCTCGCACAGGTAATCAGGTATTCTGTAATTAGAGTTCAGTGCATCAAAACTGGTCGTAAGAACTCAAAGTCCTGGGTAAATAAACTCAAGTACATATTTTATTCTTATGAACTTTTTAAAATTTTCTTCATCTTTAACCTGAACTTACATATGAGATGATGGGCACTACCCCCAGCACCTGGCCTGGTTTTAACTGTGGATACTGATTTTCTACACTTTCTCTTCACATAGATGTAGTCAATTTGATTTTTCTATATTCCATCTAGAAACGTCCACCTGTCTAGTTGCCGTTTGTGTTGAAGCGGTATTTGCTATGAACAATTCAATCTCCAGCTTGTTTCTATCACCAAGATTTATTTTTGACTACAGTTCCTTCCTCTTTGTTTCCAACTTTCACAGTCACTCACCAATAAATATTAGAGGATCTTGGCCTCATGTTTCATTCATTTCTGAATGACAACTTTGATAGAATTTCTCAGCCTCTTTATCACTAGCTTTTGTGGTTGTTGCAGAAGTTTGCATAATAGTTATATTGTTCAGATTTCCTTGAAGGTTGACAGAATCTTACACAGACAGCATTTTATGTCTAGATTAATTTCATAAAACCTTATTTGACAATGAATGCCAGGGCATTTCTTTTGACTGTGTCAAGAGACGCATGGAGTAATCCATATGTCTTTGCTTGGGGGGATGTTTTTTTTGGGGTGGGGTTCAAAATGGCCAGGGCAAGTCCATTTAAGCTCACTCTTGCCTAGGATATTTATTGATCTATATATGCCCCTTTTCATTTTTGAGTGCTTCTAGTTCTCCTAGATTCATTCTTTGCATATTCTAATTTCTAATCCAGATTTTTACAGCTGTTTCTTCTTTACTTGAGTCTTGCCCTCTCAGCATATGAAAATCCCAAAGGCTCAACTCCAAAACTTTTACCTCACTTATCTCCGTGATTGACTTCACTTTGAGAAGTAGTGCCTCCTCAGTCCAATGAGGGACACTTCCTCTGGCACCATCCCCAACAATGGTCTGCTTCCATTTATTACGATGTTGGTATCTGTGATGGGTAGGTTTGTTATGCCAACATGGCCACAGAAGATTGGTGGGTCTGTTGTGATGGCAGGCCCAATGAACACACGGGATGAATTGAAGGGCAGAGATAGGAAGGGCTTGGCGAGTCCTGCCCTCTCTCTTGTTTCCGGGTCTTCAGACCAGATAGCTGCCTTGTTCATCCTGTGCCTCGAACTCCAAGCAACACTACCTGTGGGACACCTAATCGTGGACTGAGTTGCTGTGAGTTGAGGATCCTTCAAGCCCTACTTCGCCACGCTCCTGGGATATACGTCTCTTGAGCTGGGGACTGTTGGACTCTGTCATCTGGCTGACTGTTGGCGACCTGCTCTGCTTTTGCTGCCTGAGACCAGATAGCCTGGATGGCTCTACAGAGGACTTACTCAGCAGCCTTCAAGACTTGAAGGACTGCCAGTTTTCTAGTTGCCTCACGCAAGTGAGTTGCACCAAGAAATCTATATTGTTTTATAGATAGTTAACTGTTTCTTTCTTATCTTATATACCTTTCTTTATATATAAATATATAAAAAGAATGACTAGTGTCCTGATTTTTATTTCTCTAAGAGAACCCTGCCTGACACAGTATCTGACAATATTTCAAAGCTATGCGTAACATTTGCAGTGACGACTTCCTCCACAATGGACTGCCGAGGCCTCCTGCCTGGTCTGTTCCTAGCTGGGAGCTCTGCTGCCACCCATTCCCTTTGAGTGACTCTGCTGACACTGGAAACTCAGTGACGGAGCTCACAGCAGCACAGCAGCACACGGCCACCACAGGACAGCCACTGTGGGTGTTAGCAAGAAAAGTGCTATAGTATGAGGCAGATGAAATTCTAGTGGTTGTTTTTAAAATTTCTATTACTTTCATTAGAGAAGACTGCGTCCTATTGATTTAAAATTAATCTTTTTGTAATATATAATC
>PVJH01040952.1:0-15308 GCA_004026705.1 Nesogale talazaci
CCCCCCCCCCCCCCCCCCCCCCCCCCCCCCCCCCCCCCCCCCCCCCCCCCCCCCCCATTGCCGGATCCCTCTGCTTTCTTGAGTGCCCCACCCTGTGGTGATGGGGCCATGAAGGTCCCCTGCAGGACCGCTGAGGCTTTGGGAAAGTCAGGGTGCTTCCCCCAGGCCACCTTGGCCCCCCACGCTTCTGCTCAGGATGGTCAGGGTTAAGGATGCAGGCACTGCCTGCAGGCCTGAGGGGGTTCAGAAGTGCTTCTCTCAGAATCCCTGGGTCTGTCTTCCTTCCTGCCTGCCTGCCACCCTCCCTCTCCAGGATGACCACAGCAATGAAGGACACTGTCCTTCCCTTGCTTTCCTGCCCAGTCATCCCCCTCCTGGCCCCCAGAGCCCAAACTAGCACCCTGTGAGATCAGAGCGGGCAGTTGACTGTCCATACGCCTTTCTGGCTTTTTCCACTTTTCCTGGGTGAACCTCACAGACCTCACAACCAGGACACACATCACACCACACACACACACACACACACACACACACACATCAGCCATTGTTACAGTTGAGTCATGTGTAATCCGCTCCTTGGGCCTTGGTTTTCCCACTGTACAGCGGGCAGAGGAGTAGGGACAGCTGGGTGCTTCCCTGTTTTCTCTGCGGCCCCCTGAGACCCGGCAGCCAGGGTTTTGCATCAGCCCCCATCCCTTGCCTCACTCCTTAAAAGACAATCCTGCCAGCCTGGCCCCTGCTTGTGTAGGTGACATGGCCAGGAGGGGCTCCCCAGAGGCGGGCAGGGGCTCCCCGAGCACTCCTGAGAGTTGAATGAACATTGTGCAAGGCCGAGAGCGGCCTGGCTATGGGAATCGAACACCATGGTCCTGGGTAGAAGAAAGCTGGGCATTTGCCACCGTGTACCGAGGGCCCCTCGCCCTCTCCAGCTGGACACGAGGGTTGTGGGGTCCAGATGGGAGGTGTGTGGGGTATCATTGCTCCAAATGGCCTCGTGGCCCCTTCCTGGTGGCAGGCAGTATGTGTCTGAGGGTGGAGAAGAACACAAAACTGGGGCTTGAAAGAGAACTAGGGCGGGTGAATGTGGGAGTGGGAGAGATCCTGGGTCCCCACAACCGCACACCAATTTGGACACACCATGAAGTTGGCTTCACTCAGACCTGTGCATGTTTACCCACTCCCCCACCCCCCACCCCCAATCTGGGGCAGACCTGCTGGGAGAGCTGCCCTTCCTGGTGTGTTAAGATTTTACTTAGAAAGTTTATAGAGAGATACGTAGGGCCGTGTCGTATCAGCTCATCCAGTTTACCACAAGGGAGTCATAAGGCACGCCAGCAGGACATTTTGTAAGAATCGGAGAATCGGAATCCACGACCACAGTGTTGACTCCATGGTTAGGGCCCTCCCTCTCACACTTCAGGCCTTGACCTGTCCTAAGAGGTCTTGGGAAGAAAGCCTCGCTGTGGCTTGAACTTAGCCAAGGCCTCTTGTAGTCGGGGGTCAGAGGTTAGCGGCCGTGGGCAGAATCTCAATGAACCTCTCTGCCTTCTTTTTTTTTTTTTTTTAAGGCATCACTGCTCTCCGGTGGTGGGAGTAGGAGGCCCAGCCCCACTGCTGGAATTGAACCTCCGTCCCAGTGGGCCGCAGTCCCACGCACAACCACTACGCCACCGGGGCTCAGCCCGAACCTCTCTGCCTTCTAACTGAGCAGAAAGGTAGGGTGTCAGTGGCATGTGTCACCTGGCCGCACATGACAGAGGTCGGTGTGGCATCAGAAGCAGGTCTGCAGGGTGAGGAGCGTAGCACCTTAGGGAGGTGATTTTCTGCTGTCACTGCATGCTGGGTCTGAGGGAGCTTCAAGGTAGTTTTGCATTCTCTCACCTGTCACGTGCTTCCGTGCTGCTGTGTCTCAGTACAGAGATGTTCTAAATAACTTCCTTCTGAAGTCTCTAATGACTTCTACCGTAGTCAGTGGTGGGTGGGTGGGTGGGGGGGGCACACAGGGAGGCACATTTCGAAGTTCATGTTACAACCGCTTGTACTTGGAGCCTCGTCGATGGCATGGTGGGTTACATGCTGGGCAGCTAACTACAAGGTTGGCAGTTCAAACCCACAGCCACTCTGGGAGGGAAAGATGAGGCTTTCGACTCCCATAAAATGTATAGTCTCAAAATCCCACTGGGACAGCTCTCCTCTGCCTGATAAGGTCCTGATGAGTTGGAATGGACTCAATGGCAGGGAAGTTCCCTCCCCCCACCCCTAAGACTTGGGCAGAAGAATTGGGACTTCTCCCTGACGAGATCTGAGGTGATAATCTAGACACCCAGGGACAGGCGCTCTGTCTACCAGTGTCAGAGATTCTGACCATTCGACTGGAGGGAAGCTTGGAGACCACCCATTCCAGCCCTCATCCGATGCTCTCCAGTCTGGCCTCACAGATTGGGAACTGAGGTTCCAAAAGGGAAGGGTCCTGTCCAAGGGCCTCCTTGTGCAGAGCTGGTTGACAGGTGCCTGTTTCCAATCCGGCCTTAGCTGCAGTCCATCTTCTATCCTGGAGGGCATCAGGTGGACCATGGCCCCTTGCCGGGGACCCAGGCATCTTTGTTTACCAATAGGCTGTCCCAGCAGGACCCGGGCTCTGTGCTCCGTGCTAAAGCAGCAAACGCTGGTCTGGGCTCCAGAGAGCTGTCTGTTACGTTCCATGTATGTCACATGTGTCACATATGAAACAGTGTCTGTTTCTCAGCCTGGGAAATAATATACATCCCCTGCAGGTGTTAAGGGGCTGGGTGGGGGGGAACACTTCTCTGTATGCCCTCCCCCCCCCCCCCCATTTCAGGGAGCAGGTGAGGGTGGGCAGCTGACTGAATTAGAGCTTGAGGGGAAGGCAGGTGCGTGGGACAAGGGCACAATTGAAACCCCGATCACTCCCCCCCACCTGGGTGAGGCCAGACACTGCTGCAGGGCTGTGGGAGGGTGAGGGCAGAGGTCTGCTCTTCCCCAGCCCAAGTCTAGACTTGGGAGCCATTTCTTCAGAAGCAGACGACAGAGAGGTTGACTGAGGTTACCTGTTAGGCTGCCAACTCCAGGCAAGGTCAGTGGTTCGAAATCACCAGCAGCACCAGAGAAAGATCAGGCTTCCTGCTCCCATAAAGACTGATGGACTGGGAAGCCCACAGGGACAGTCCTACCTTGCCTTTGAGGGTGGCCGGCCGTGGGTGGTGAGGTTTTGGTCTGTTCTCCATGGAGTGTCTGTTTTGAGACACTCCCCCCCAAGGGGAAACGTCGCTCTGTCCAATAGGGTCACTATGAATGGAGATGGGCTTGATGGCCAGGCGTTTGGTCCAGGTTTTGAGTCAATGCCACATTCAGAAAGTGCTCTGCTAGAAGTCAAAGGTCTGCTTTGAAATCTACTTACCAGCCTTGTTATCTAGGGCAGGCGACTCTCTGCCCAAGAGGAATGCCGAGAGTGGGGGAACAAAACAACAAAGGGAACAAAAAGACAAAAAACACTAGAAGGGGCTGGGGCGGGGGATGCTGTTTCCACCAAGGCGAAGGCTGACTTTGGGCGAGGAAACCCCTCACTCCACGTGACCCGGGTCGGAGAACGCAGGTCTCCGGGACAATACAAGGAAGCACTTTCTAAACATGAGAGCCATGCGCAGAGGGGATGGGTGCCGCTGCGAGGTAGTGAGCTCCCTGCCCTCGGAAGCAACCAACCCAAAGTTTCCAAGGGAGATTGGACAAGGTTCTCCTCACACTGGACATTGTGTCTCTCACCTGCCCTTGTTCTCCTTTCTGTCCCCTGTCACATGTCCTGGACTTTGGATTTCAGAGGCCAGTAGAGTTTCCGGAAACAAGCTTTTGAGGCGGGACAAGGGATGCCGGCTTTCGGTTTTGCCAAGTAAGGACACTGAGCAAAAAAATATCGTGTACAATCACCGGCCTTTCATTTTTAAAAGACTGTTGGTTTTAGGACAAAAAATTAGGGGTGGGGGAGAGAAAAAGGACCTAATCCTGAAAGCAAAGACAGTCCTTTCCTCGTCCACCCTTTTTGTTCCTGTTTTCTCCCTTGGTCACGGGTTGTGAAGAACGTTGTCACCGACTGCCACTGGACCTCACCAGCTTCGTGGGGGGAAGAGGGCGAGGGGACACTCGGGTCTCCTGTGGACACTTCCCTCTGTGACACTCCAATCTTGGGGGGAAACGGAACGTTTGCTCCCACCATGAGCGAGGAGAGGCTTGGGGGAAGTGGGGTCGGTGTCCCTCTCTTTTCTGTGGCCCTAAGGACCAGAGCTGTGGGACTCGCCCTGTCCTGAGAGAGCTGGGCCCGGGAGAACCAGTGCTCTGGGAAGAATGCTCTGCTCTCTCTGCTTACTTCTCTGGGGGAGTTCTCAGGCTGCTCAGTACTGGGGAGGGTCTGGGAGGGTCTGGGAGGCCGGGGTGGGGAGCAGCCTGCTGGAGCAGGACACGGGGCTCCTCTTCGTCTCAGAAGTCTCTGTTTGCTTTTTGGTCGGCTGTTCTATTTGGCCTAGTTCAATGTGAACGAGCCGAGTGTTTCTGTTCTTGTAAATAATTACACGGCTTTCTGTAAACAGGGATGAGTGTGGCATGGTGGAACCCAGGTTTCTTCTTTCCGGGCCCGGCGCTGTCTCAGCGTCCGTTCCTCCCCCACCCCCACCCCCAACCGGGTGGCCAGGGGCAGGACCTGGGAGGCTCATCGGGTGGTCTCTGAGGCCACCTTGGACTTCCCTGGCCCCTGCTCTGGCCTGTGCTTCCTGCCTGCAGATGGTCTCCGCCTCACCGGCTCGCACGACATGACACAACATGTGTCCACTTGGTAACAGCCCAGCAGGGTTTGGAGACCTGCCTCAGGTGTCAGGGGTGGCTTCTCGGGTTGCAGCAGCAGCTCAGTGTCTACCTCGCTCAGCAGTTTGGAGGCCTGATTTCCGGGCCAGGGCCAAGCTGCTTCTGTGATTTGCAAAGAACGCTCTCCCGAGACTGGTCAACGATGCAATGTCCTGATAGGTATCCTGCCTCTCAAGAAGCCACCAAGGTGGGAGGAGTCGGGATGGAAGTGGATACTCTTTTTATAATTTTAAGTCATGCACACAGGAAAATCAAGTCATGCCAAGCAGGGCTTGCCTTCTAACCCCAAACCCAACCAGCGGCCGAGTAGGCAAGTGCCAGAGGGCCTTCTTGGCTGCCATCTTTCTTTGGACGCGTGGCTGTGTGGGTTTGAACCACTCGCCTTCACCCTCGTAGCTGAGCACTGAGTCATCGTTTGTGCCACCCTCCGGAGCAGCTGTTCTCAACCTGGGGGTCGCGACCCCTTTGGGGATCGAACGACCCTTTCACAGGGGTCTCCCGATTCATCCCAGGAACAAAATGACAGTGACGAAGTAGCAACAAAACTAATTTTATGGTTGGGGATGGGGGTGGGGTTCTGTGGCAGTCATGCGCTTATGTTAATTTTATGACTGAGATGTAGGGGGGGAGTCTAGCCTGTTAATCTGGAGATAGCCATTGAGTAGCCAATGAGGCCTCTATGTGGGCATGGCTTTCTCCTAAGACTTCTGGGAAATCTTGCAATATTTCCCTCTTGAAGATGAGAAGCTATCTTTTCCAGTTGTTGGGAGTTAGTCTTAGAGATGATTAATCACAGACAAGACAAGATGGCAGCATCCGAGATGCTGAAGGAGCCGGAGGAGAAGCCACACAGCTTTGCCCTGATAGAACCAGACCTCTAAAGCTGGAGAGGCCACATGGAGAGCCACTTCTGCCACCACTGGATGCTGTTGATGGACCCTGAGCCCTGGAAGCAAGGAGCCATGGGGCGACCCCTGCCAGCGCCGGGACTCTGCACCCACTGACCTGTGACTTTGTGAGTTGGAAGGAGACATTATAGACGGGTATTGGGCATATGGGCTAATATCAGACTCACGACTTTGAACTGGACTGGACTGGGATGCTTTCTCAGTGTTCCATTCATTTTGTATATAAACCCTTTTCCTTATATCCACGTGTGTCTATGAATTTGTTCCTCTAGTCTGCCCGGACTAACACAGGTCCCCACCACATGAGGAACTGTGCGCAAGGGCCACGGCGTTAGGAAGTTGGAGAAGTGCTGTTCCAGAGGGACCGTGCTCCTTTCTTGGCGATTCTCTGGGCCTTTGCTTCCCCCTCCATGAAGAACGCAGTTGCACTGCCATGCCTTGGTATTCCCGTCTTTCATGGCCCCTGGTGGTGTATGGAGTCAGGCAGGCAGGCGTCGGACTGCTCGTCAGAAGGCCAGCCGTTCAAAACTACCAGTTGCTCCTCTGAAGAAAGACAAGGAAACTTTCAGAAACCCCAAGGGACTGTTCTACCCTGTCCTGTCGAGGCTGCTGCGAGCAGGCATCGACCCGATGAGTCCGGTTGGAGTTTTTTGGAGAGATGGCTGGTGCTCCACTGCTAACTGAAAACATGGTGATTCTACCCCCTGGACCCCCTCTTCGGTAGCACGCAGGGCCCTGGTGAGTCAGTAACCATCCAACCAGAACCACAGTCTGGTCCACCCTCTGCTCTCCCTGCCCTCCGTCCTCTCACAGTCGCCTCAGCCCTTGTGAGTGAGATCAACATCCGGTTCTGACACGGTGACGACATTGTGTCCTCTGGAGAGCTGAAGCACCTCAGGAAGCCAGGGGGCTTGAGAAGCCACAGTGGTGGGGTGGGGGGCATGGTGGTGACATGTTGTGCTGAAATCTGCCAGCTCCACAGTTTGATACCACCAGCCGCTCCTCAAAAGAAAAAGCCTTCAATTTCCAGAAAGAGTCACCATCTCAGACACTCCCAGGGGCAGTTCCACGCTGTCCTGCAGGGCCGCTCTGCGACAGCATCCCTCTGAGGCAGTGACCGAGTGGGGAGTATGGTGGGTGACAGGTTAGGCTGTGAGCCGCAAGGTCAGCGGATTGAACGTATGAGCCTCTCTGGAGAGCCAGCTTTCTGTCCTTGTAAAGATGCACAGCCGCAGAAACCCAAAGAGGGGTGGACTACCCTCCCTGCTTTGAGTGTAAGTTGTCTCCTAGGAGTGATGGTGACGTAAAACTGTTTTCCTGCAGCTCCGTGTCCTCTTTGGGGGCTTTTCCCGCATGTAAGAGTTGTTTTGCTCAGCCTCCCATGCACTTATCTTGCAGATAGGATCAGGCCTCTGCCAACTGGCCTCATCTCCTGGAAAGGTTATTCAGAAAGCAGACACTTTCAATGTGTTTCATTGTCTTAGTGAAAGTACTCTTGGAGGGGGACTGGGTATTAACAAACCCAGGCACAAGGGAACAACAAGTGATCCAAAATCGAATGAGAGGAGGGTGTAGGAGGCCTGGTAGGGCTTGATCAGGGCAATGTAATGCACAGGAATTACTGAAACCCACATGAAGGCTGAGCATGATAGTGGAAGAAGAAGAATGTAAAAGGAAATAGAGGGCTGAGCCCCGGTGGTGTAGTGGTTGTGCGTGGGACTGCGGCCCACTGGGACGGAGGTTCAATTCCAGCAGTGGGGCTGGGTCTCCTACTCCCATCACCGGAGAGCAGTGATACCCCCCCCCCCAAAAAAAAAAAAAGGAAATAGAAGAAAGAACTAGGAGGCAAAGGGCATTTTTGGATGTCTAAATAGAGGCATGTACATGTGTAAATATGCTTATGATGATGGGGAAATATCTCTATGTGCATATATTTATAGGTCTAGTATTAAGGGATCAGGATGACATTGGGCCTCTGCTCAAGTACTCTCTCAATGCAAGACCACTTTGTTCTGTTAAACTGGCATTCTATGATGCTCACCTTCCTGATACGATCACTGCAGACAGAGCAGGGTGTATAAGCAAATGTGGTGAAGAAAGCTGACGGTGCCCAGCTACCAAAAGATATAGTGTCTGGGATCTTAAAGGCTGGAAGATAGACAAGCAGCCATCTAGCTGAGAAGCAATGAAGCCCACAAGGAAGAAGCACACCAGCCTGTGTAGTCATGAGGTGTCAAGAGGATCAGGTACCAGACATCAAAGAATGAGAAATCATATCATTGTGAATGAGGGGGAGTGTGGAATGAAGACCCCAAACCCATCTGTAGGCAACTGGACATTCCCTTACAGAAGGGGTGCGGGGAAGAAAAGTGTCAGTGCAGTATAGCACCAATGAAATATGCAACTTTCCTCTAGTTCTTTAATGCTTCCTCCTCCTCACTATCATGACCTCAAGTCTACCTTACAAATCTGGCTATACCAGAGTATGTACACTGGTACAGATCAGAACTGCAAACACAGGGAATCCTGGACAGATAAACCCTTCAGGACCAGTAACGAGAGTAACGATACCAGGAGGGGAAGGGAAAGGTGGGGTAAAAAGGGGGCACAGATCACAATGATCTACATATAACACCCCTCCCTGGGGGATGGACAACAGAAACATGGGTTAAGGGAGACAACGGACAGTGTAAGACATGAAAAGATAATAATAATTTGTAAATGATCAAGGGTTCATGAGGGAGGAAGAGTGGGGGAGGGAGGGGAAAACGAGGCGCTGATACCAAGGGCTCAAGTAGAAAGTAAATGTTTTGAGAATGATGATGCAGCACATGTACAAATGTGCTTGACACGATGCATGGGTGCATGGATTGTGATGAGTTGTACGAGCCCCCAATAAAATGATTTTTTAGAAGAAGAAGAAGAAGAAGAAGCACCAGCAGCTCTTATCAGGACAAATGCCCTCTGAAACTATTACCTGCTGTCACAAGGGGATCCCTTGAAGCCAGCCTTCTCTCTCAGGTCTTCCCCTTGCCTCTTCTCTGTCTGGTCACCCCCTTTGTTTTGGCGAGGCACATCCTGCAGGCGTTCCCTGATAAAGAGAACAGGGGACAATGTCTTTAATCTTCCTTCACACAGACTTTAGAATGGAACTGGATTATGAGCTAGTGTTACAACTGCGTGATGTTGAAGCCTTTGTTTCTCCATCTTTCTTTGCTCTTCTCTCTCTCTCTCTCTCTCTCTCTCTCTCTCTCTCTCTCTCTCTCCTTCTTTGTCTCTTCACCCGATGTTTCTCTGTATAGTGGACATGTGATGGGCCCATCCAGTTTAGGAAACTCAGGTCTGGGGCTTGCTTTGAGTCCTCCCCTGTCTCCGCCCTTTGTCCTCTCTTTCTGGAACACTCCTGCTTTGGCTGGTTATCTGCTCTCTCTCCTTTCCAGCGTTTCCTCTTTGTCTCTCTGCTTTTCGTCCCAGGGGATTTCCTCAGCAGGAGTCTCGTCTCGCTTCTTCACGCCTGCGATCCCGCTTTGCACGTTCTGAATCCTGTTCTCTGCTTCTTTCTTTTTAGAGTGTCCCCTCCCCACCCCTTTACTCTGGGACCTTCCCTACAGGTTCTTTCCTTCTGCTCGCTGGTCTGAGCCTTCCTCTTTCACAAAGAGAACATCCTTGGTTGTCCAGCAGGGTCTCTGCTGTGAGCAGAGGGTTAAAAAAAATAGAAAGGATGGTTGCTAAAAATGAACAAGTGATGTCAAGCTAAACTTGTGGGCAGGGTTTATGGGTTGGGGTGTGTGATAGCTAACTTAGGTTTAATGACTTGGGAAGCCTTGGCCTAGCCAGTTCTCAGGTCTCTCATTCTCTGATGGTAGAATCAGCACGTGGCTGCCTTAGCTGGTTCTCTGCCTCCGCTGGCAAGGCTCACTGCCTGCGAGACACCCCTGAGAGAAGCTACATGGACCTACCCCGATGCAGCCCTGGGTGCTGGCGCAGCCACGTGGAGACCCTGCCAGCGCTGAGATGCTGACACGCTCACTGATTCAGCTTTCCTCCTGCACTGGGCACCATTGCTTGTGTTTTGTGAGATTGAGGAAGACTTTGTAGATTGGTCTGTGTCAGACATATGGGCCAACGTTGGACTTAGGGGCTTGGACTGGACTAGGTTGGGTTGCTTTCTTAATGTACACTTACCTTTTATACAAAACACTTAAATACATTTCAGTTTCTGTGTCTACCCACACTCACACAGGGGGTTTTCTGCGAGGGTGAGCAGAATGGGCCCTTTCTTTCTTTCTTTCTTTCTTTCTTTCTTTCTTTCGGATATAAGGAAAGGGTTTATATACAAAAGGAATGGAACACTGAGAAAGCTTCCCAACCCAGTCCAGTTCAAAGTCATAAGTCCGATATCAGCCGAATGGGCCCTTTCTTGAAGAATCCTGAGAATGGGTGTTGTGTGTGTGTGTGTGTGTGTGTGTGTGTGTGTGTGTGGAGGGCATGGATAGGGTGGTGTCTGGTGGCTAGAATTCCAGCACTAAGTTGGAAAAGGAGGCTGGTGGAGTCAAGTGGGCATGAGTGGATAGAATCATCAGCTCTGAGCCATGTCTGCTGTCCCCCTAGAGCAGAAAACCCTTCCAGTTTTCCGCAGGGACTGGGAAAGGCAATCTCCCCACAGGAAATGTGGGAGCTAAAATGCCTTTCCAACCCACCCTCTGGGTTTAGCTGACCCCATCCCCCATGGTACCAGCTGCTTCTAGTTCCAGTGCCTCGAAAAGGTTCTGGGTCAGAAGTCAGGGAGATTGCTAACGCCAGCTCAGGGTCCTGTTTTCTCACATCTGCTGCCCCCGCCAGCTTCTCTTCCACTCCCACGCTCCTGTCATCTTCCTCTTGGTCGATGTCCTCTGAGCCCTGTTGATGTCCTCTTCTGTCCTCACACCACCCTCCAGCCTGCCAGGCTGCTTCGGGGGCCTGGATGGACAAACAGCTCCCTCCCTCTCCCTCTCCAGGAGCACCCTGTGCAAAGATTCCTGGAAAAAATTCCCCCCCACCCCACCCCCTTGGATCTCCGGCTCCAAGAGAAAGTTCCACTGGCCAAGAGACATTTGGTAGGCAATGTCTAGTGAAAACAAGTCCTCACACCTGCCTGGTGTGCAATTGCTCTTAAGTAAGTGTCAGGCTAGCTGAGCCTCAGTGGCCTAGTGGTTGAGTGCGGGACTGCGACCCACAGGGTTGATGGTTCGAATCCAGCAGCAGCTTTCCGGGAGCAAAGCAGGGTTTTCTACTCCCACCAGGGCAGTGATGCGGGAGAGGTGATGGCGGAAAGAAGTAAGTGCCAGGCACTTAGGATGTGCTAGGCTAGGCCTGGCATTCTTTCCGATCAGGTCCTTTTCCAGGAAGTCTGGGTAAATAAATCTGGGTAAAGAGTCTGGTAGAACTCAGAGGTCTGGTCCTCATGCCCCCCACACTGGGGCCGAAATGGGCTTGTCCAAGCATCCTTTGTTGTGGCTGCTGGGTAAATTTCAGTCCACAGTGACCCCATCTGACTGAACGTGACAGTTCCATAGGGTTTGCTAGCCTGGAACTGTCCAGGGATCAGACTGCCACGGGTCTCCTGAGCCGGGTGGGTTGGACCTGCCAATGTGCAGTTAGCAGCTGAGCACCTAACTGCCACCTTGCTCATGGGTCACACTATCTCTTAGAGAGACCCGGCCTGAGACCAGCCTTCTTAGTCAACCCCTCCTCTTCACTTCTTAGGGTGTTGGGCGTCTCAGGCAGTCAGACAACTCCAGGGACAGTTCCTCCCCTTTGCCCCACCCCTGCCCTTCCAGTAGTACCAGAAGGATCTTCATGGTGATGCTCTACAGTCCATCTGGCCCCAGTGAGGGACAGTGACTGGCACCAGGCAGCCCAATGGACTGTCTCCACCCCAGCCTCCTGGTCCCAGCAGGCCTTCTTTTTTCACCGTGGGGAAAAGAAAACCCCCAAACAAATCATTTGGGGTGGAAGGATTCTGGAGGTTATGGGCTCCTGAATTTCTGTGACAAGTCCCACATCTGGAGAGAGTTTGAATCTGCCTATTTGCTCTGAGGTGTATGTGTGTGTGTGTGTGTGTGTGTGTGTGTGTGTGTGTATGTACCTGCACTCCAGTACCTGCACTCCTGACCTATTTTTGGTCTTCTTTGTCAGAGCTTTTTCATGGTCACTGCCTCACTGCGATCCCCAAGAGCAGACAGAGCCTTTCCAGGTACAGACCCTGTTGTCCACAGGTGGTAACGAGCACGACAGAGTCACAGGGCCAGCAGAGACGGAGGCACAGTCAGACTGGGACCATGAACCCCTAACCTAGGCTGCAGCCACCTTGTGTGCTCTGTGTGCTGGCACCATGCTAGAGGCCTCCTGGCTGGGGAGGAGTTGGCCCCCGAGTCCTAGCACTGAGCCCCTCGCTCCCCCAAGCTCAGAGCAGTCCTCCGAGTATACTGTGTTTAGTGGGGAGCGAATGAAGCTGGCAGGCAGGGCCAAAGGCAGGACCATCTGTAGCCACCGCCCCACCCCACCCCCCGGCCAGGACAGCTGGTTCTAGCAATAATCCCCAGGCTGTATTTAGGCCACTGCCTTGCCCCTCCCTGGTCTTTGACGTCCTCTCTGGCCCGCTACAAAGGCTGAGGATTGAAAAGAGTCTGCATGTGCATTCCCTGGCCTCAACTGTCTGCTGTCCCTCCTGCATGTGCTCTGTGGTTTGCAAAGGCCCTTCCCCACTCCACATCATTTGCTCCTTAGAAAGATCTGTCTGGTGCATCTGTCTTCTTCCGAAAGCTCATAGCCCTGCCTATGGCCACACCGGCAAAAATACACCTGACCACAAGACTTCTATTTGCCCCTCTGCATGTATGTTGGCCCGGGTACACTAGAGGAACAAATCCAGGGAGACTCCTGTGTGAGTAAGAAAGTTTTATATGAAAGTGTGGTGGTCATGTGCTTATGTTAATTTCATGATTGAGATGTAGGGGTGGGGGGAGTCTAGCCTGTTAATCTGGAGATAGCTACTGAGTAACCAATGAGGCCTCTGAGTGGGCATGGCTTTCTCTTGAGACTTCTGGGAAATCTCGCCATATTTCCCACATGGAGATGAGAAGCAATCTCCCCCGCTGTTGGGAGTTAGTCACAGAGACGATGAATTACAGACAAGATGGCAGTGTCTGGGGAGCTGAAGAAGCTGGAGGAGAAGCCACAAGGCCTTACCTTGATGGAACCAGACCTCTGAAGCTGGAGAAGCCACGTGGGGACCCCTGTCAGCCCTGAGTTGCCTCTACCACCACTGGATGCTGTTGATGGACCCTGAGCCCTGGAAGTGAGGAGCTATGTGGGGACCCCTGCCAGTGCTGGGACTTTGCACCCATTGGTCTGTGACTTGGTGAGTTGGAAGGAAACTTTATAGACTGGTATCGGGCATATGGGCTAATATTGGACTTATGACTTTGAACTGGACTGGGTTGGGATACTTTAATAATGTCCCCTTCCTCTTGTATATAAACCTTACCCTTATACCTATATTCATGTCTATGAATTTTGTTTCTCTAGTTTACCCGGACTAACACAAAAGAATAACTGCATATAAAGAAAACATCCCTGCCCAGTTCAGATGAAGTCCATAAGTCTGATGTTAATCCATAAGTCTGATACTAGTCCATAAATTCCTCTTCAGGCTCATTCAGCACATGCCATGATGCCGTATGCAGGAAGATCACAGGCCAGTGGGTGGAAAGTCTTGTGGATCCAATGGTGGTGGAAGCATCTCAGTGCTGGCGTGGGTCTCCACGTGGCTCCTCCAGCTGCAAGGCTCTGACTGCCATCAGCATAGCTTCAGGTGGTTTGTCAACAGGAATGTCTCTCAGGGAGACAAGCAGAGAGAGCATCTGGCCTCTAGTGAGCTCTTTATTCCCTTTGTGCTTCCCGGGGAGGTCATCAAGTTGTGACCCGATTGACAGGCTAGACTCCACCCCTTCCCTCTTAATAGTCTCAAGTTGACACCAGATTATGTAACTACCATAGCAGGCTTCCCTATCTTCTGCATAACATGAAATCAAGGTTGCCGGGCTAGTGACACAGGTGTGTTGCCCTGCATACCTGCACACACAGAGCTGTAGATGTATTCGTGTACATGGTGTGAGTATGTATATGTTTGTAGAGGAATGTATTTGTGCATACGCGTACATGTATGTGTTTGCATGCGTGTGTATGTACACATATGTGAAAGCATATACAGGTGTGTACATATGCTGTGTATTTGTGTGTTGGATGTCTGTGTGGATGTGTCTGTGTGTGTTAATTACGATGCTTGCTGAGTGCTGCAAAAGCCTCTATTCTGGACTGAACGGCAGCCTGCAGGGTGGGCACAAGCTGGTGGTCAGGACCTGGTCAGAGGAAGGGACAGGGCTGTCCCTCTGGCAGAGCTGCCCTCAGGCACACATATCTTCACTCAGGTCTAGCTCCTTAGAGCAGATCCCTCCAGCTCCACTGACGGCCTCTGGGATCCTGAGACTGGTGTGGGAACTGTCTGACCCTAAATTTCCAAGCCAGGCTCTCCCGGAGGGTCCAAGTATTGACCCAAGACAGAAGAAAGCCCAAAGGGCTGGGCCTGCCCCATCAGCACCCTGGAGCCTGGGGCTTCACCCACCAGAAAGAATCACCGGCTTCCAGAGTTCCCTGGAGGTGGTTCACAACGTGTGCGCGCGCCTGTGTGCACGTCAGAGACCCAACACCACCGAAATGGCACCGATGACCTCAGTTCGCGGCACTCAGCAGAGGGTGAGCCCACCCTCAACTCTGATCTCTGCCAACACAGGAGAATCTGGGGAGGGCCAAAGGGGCCAAGCCTCTGGCCTATGCCCTGCGCCGGTCAGTCCACAGAGGCTCCGCCCCCAGCCCCGCCCACCCGTGGGCGGGTCCCGGCACCCTGACTCAGGCAGCTGGCTCTCTCCCTGCGTTTGCAAGCATCGTTAGGATCCCTTTCTGACAACTTCATCAGCTAGCAGGGCTTGGAATTGGCGAAAATCCTTATTTAGACATTCAGCCAAAGAATTAAGAAGTGGCTGATTTCGGAAAAAGCTCTGCGGTGTGGGAGGCGTCTCTGGTCCCTGCCTGAGAGGGCAGCTGGGCCACCCGAACCTGACAGGCAACCTCAGGCCTGCCGCTCACATCCGATGGCCTGGGAGGGGGGGAGAGGGGGGGTGTCTCTGCTGGCTCCCCTCTCAGATGGGTGGGATAACACCTTCCACCCGAGGTAGTAGGAAACCCTTGGAATGTGAGACAGAGTCCTGGGCTGTGTGGCCCTGGTCTGTCTCCCAACCCTTGGGTCTATGGTCCTAACCGTGTGGAGGAGCTGGGGGAGCCCTGTAGCGGCCGGCCCTCACTGTGAGTGGGAAAGTCTGTCCCCAGGGGACAGGGTGCCCGAGTCTGGTCGGCTCGGCCATGTCCCACTCGCTGTCAGCGCAGCGTGTGTTGAGGTGTTCTGCCCTTGTTTACACAGAGTTTTAAGCCAGC
>PVJH01040953.1:0-15306 GCA_004026705.1 Nesogale talazaci
ACTCTTCGGAAGGTAAGAGAGACCGGGTGGTATAATGGTTATCTGCTGAGCTGGAAACCACAGATCAGGGGTTCGAAACCACCAGCTGCTCCTCTTGAGAAAGAAGATGCTCTCTCCTCCTGTAAAGAGTCACCGTTGCAGAAACCCACAAGGGCAGTTCTGTTCTGTCCTATTGGGTTGTCATGCATCTCAAAGGACCCGATGGCAGTGAATTTCGTTTTGGTTAGTGGATGGTTAAGTTTGGGTTGAGTCAGCTAGGGTCTATCCTTTCACTTGGCTTTGCCTTTTCTTCTTCTTCTTCTTCTTCTTCTTCTTCTTCTTCTTCTTCTTCTTCTTCTTCTTCTTCTCCTTCTCTCCCTCCTCGTCCTCTTCCTTCCTCCCTTTCATTCTCTTTTATTGTTGCCTCTTTTGGAGCAAGTTCAATGTACTTGCCTACTTCCTCCCTGCTTTCCTCCCTACAGTCAGCAGGGCAATGTGAAAGGCATGGTCCTTCCTTGGGGAGCACACTGGTCTCCTTGGGCAGCAGGTGAGAGAGGCAGGCCTCAGGGGTATATAAAGAGCCCCAGCACTACCAAATGGAGTCATTTGGAGGGCAGCCCCAGAGTGCACAAAGGTCAAGTGTTGGTGTGCTCTTGCAGTGATAGAATCAGTGGATTTCCATTCTAGTTGCGTGCTCTGCTAAGAGCCCTAGGAAGAAGCTTCATCCTGGAGAGCATCCCTCTGGATGCACACCAACGAGAGGAATGATCCCCTGCAACTTTGCAGCCTATTTCTAAGTACCAGTCGGCATCAATGGAGGTGAGCAGGGGCCCAACCTGCTTTGTTTACCATGCCAGGCTTGGGATGCATGTGGGGTTCCTGCCCTGGATCGCCTGCAGCTGGAGACCCAGGGGGCAGTTTGGCTCTTCTAGTCTGGCCTTGTCCTCAGTTGATGTGGACACTGAGTAAATCCATTTTGTGAGCTGCCACAGCTTGCTTTTCTCTGGCTCTACGTGCCCTCATCTCCATTCTGGTCCCCTCCTCCCAAGCCTTCAGCTGGACTCTCTCCTGAGGGCACAGAGATGCAGCATACAGACAAGAGGAGGGCAGGCCAACTTTTCTGAGTCTGACTGAATAGTCCAAGGAAGTTTCCATCCCAAACAAGATGGGTTTCCTTGTTTTTGACGTCAACTGTAATGCCGACAACCCACCCTCCCACAGGGCTTCCCGTCTACCCCACAGTGAGGATCAACTTGGAAAGAGTGAAAGAAATGAGGTACCCTAATCAGTACCGACGCCCCCACCCCCCGCCCCAGCCTTCAGCACTCCAGAGCTAGAAGAGCGCGTGCTAATGCACACAGTACAATCCCTTCTGAGCGGATGCTCCAAAAACTCTTTGCTTAGGCAATTTGAGGTGCACACAGCCAGGTATCTTAGGCATGGAAACTTGCTTATTAAATTTACAATAAGATAAGGAATATTTATTTGGGGGGACAGCCACAGTGAAAAGTGTTGAAATGTTTCTGAAACGCTAGTAGAATGCAAATGGATCCACTTACTTGGGCTGTGTACGCAGTACGAGTGAATCGCTGCAGACTCTGACCATATATTTAACAAGGGCTGTCTTTGGGCAGGGGGCCTGGGTGGGATAGCAGTTACCCATCAGGCTAGTGACTGCAAGGTCAGCAGTTCAAAACTACCATTTGTTCTTTGGCAGAATGATGGGGCTTTCTACTCCCATAAAGGGTCCATCTCAGCAGACTGCAGTGGCAGTTCTACCCTGCCCTGAAGGGTCAGTACGAGTCAGGATGGACTCAGTGGCAGTGAGTGTGGTTTCTGTTTGAGTCTTTGAGCAGTATGCTTGTGGGTGATTTTCACTTTTCCGCATATTTTTCTTCAGCAATGAGTCGAGATGACAATGATGGCTTTCCCACACATATATCTTACTATCTACTTAAATACAAACTTTTATACATTAACTATTTAAAAGAGTAACTAAATAGAAATATTAAAATAGAACGATGTAAAGGAGGACACAAGGGGACATCTGAGGTGACCCCACACCCTCTTCCCTGACTGCATCTTCAAAACAAACCAACTCACTCTCAGGGAGCCCATTGTAACTCAGAGAGACCCTGTGAGGGCAGGGTAGAACTGCTCTTTGTGGACTTCCAAGTTTGTAGCTCTTTGTGGGCGCAGAAAGCCCCGTCTTTCTCTCTGGGTAGCAAGACATGATCCTTCTGTTTCTGCCTGCCTCTGCCCACCTGGTCCCAGACCAGTGTCAGGGCGACAGACTCACCCTGGGTCATTAAAGAAAGTAGCACCCTGCAGCCCCCTGTGCCCATGGGGTCTTGAAGAACCTTGGCCAGGCCCCCTGACTCCAGCCCTGTGACATCAACTCCTCCCGCTGTGGTCCTCTCCCTGCCCCTCCCACCCTGAAACCTGATCCCACTAAGGGACTGATTGCCGGGAGCTTGGCAGCTTCCCAATTCTGGGGGCCTGTGCCAGTGAGCGGCTGCATCCTCAGACAGTGTGCTGCAGCAGGAGCAGGAGAAGCACACTAGCTGGGCATCCGACTGGTAGCGTGTGGGCAGCTGGCCCGGGGTGGCACTCTCCCTGAAGGCCCTCTCCACAGGTCACCCACCCTGTGGGACGTGCATCATGCTGCTGCCCCTGCAGAAGGCGCTGCTCGCCCTGCTTCTTCCCACGTTCCTGGCAGAGGGACAAGGTAAGGGGCACTTTTACGCCAAGTGGCTGGACACCCACGATGGTGGGGTGAGGGTGAGGGGCCTGCTTCCTCGGGGAGTTGAAGGACGGAGTGTTTGGCCTGGGTGCGGCTGCAGGAGAGGTGGTATCTTCATGTATATGAACAGGAGAGCTTTTCGAAGAATCGTGGTCAAGCTAGAAAGTTAGAGAAGTGAAAGTGGGGCTTTGCTGCTCAGTCACCCACTGTATCTGAGAAGCGCTAGACTTCTTTTTACCCTGTCCCTAAACTCATCGAGTGGTCACAGTGAAGAGACCCTGCAGCTCATGCAGTCTGCCTTTCTGGTTATAAATAGAGAGACTGTGGTCCAGAAAGGGGAAGTAATTCCCTCAGGTCACACAGCTTGTGGACCACAGAAGGGCATGGGAGCTAAACTGGCCATCTTCTTTCCCCAGGCTCCTCAGGGCCTTCGTTCTTGCAAGTTCTCTTCTGAGCTAAACTCTCCTGACACCAAATTTCTCGGTGTCCCCCATCCCTCCTTGGAACTGGGGAGCTGTGGTGGTGACATCAGGATCCTTCTTGGAAGCGTTCTCTCTTAGAGACCTAGTGATTAAACAAATAAACAACAACAACAGCAAATTCACTGCCATCAAGTCGATTCTGATTCGTGGCGACCCTATAGGGCAGGGTAGGTAGAACTGCCCTGGTAGGGTTCTGAGACTAACTCTTTCTGGGATTATAAAGCCTCTTCTTTCTCCTGAGGAACAGCTGGCAGTTTTGAACTCTGATCCTCTAGTAAGCAGTGCAGTGGGTAACCAACTCACCCCAGGGCTCCTCTGGAAAACGATCAAAAGATGCAATTCTGGGACTAGGTGATAGTAGGACTTGTGGATTCAATAACTTTCCTACTAGCCAGCATAGAGCTCCGTGCATCTAGTGAGCTGTCGCTCCCAGCAACCTGCTCCATTTGTCCTCTCTGAGCTGCGGATAGGAGGATCTGGCCTGTCACTGGTGAGGGAACCCAAGGACCAGGCTTGACTTCAGTTTCTCCACTGACTGGAGGAATGCAAAGGACCCACTGCTTCCCATTTATGCGTAAGTGCTGACGGGGGTCAGCACCAAGGTGGACTGTCCTCAAATGATAAGGAACAGCATAGGCCAGCAGAGATCTTCCAAGCGGGCACTTTACTCACTAACCACCTTTTCTCCCTTCTCTTTCCGGCCCTTCTGAGGGAAGCTGGCAGCCCAGGAGCACAGGGGGGGATGGAGGGGTGGAGGCAGGCAGGAGGAATGGGTGGGACCAGGTGACTACACCGGTGTACAGAGACACCATAGGTGAGAGAAGAAAAGAGGGGGTTGTGGTTTGGAGAAGGCCAGTTTATGCGGTAACCCTGCCAGATCCTTCCTTTCGCTCCTTTTGGTCCATAGCCCGGTTCTCTAGCGTGATCCCTTCCTGCTCCCAATATTCCCAGCTTTGTATTTCGTGGTACTTTTCAGGAAGGGCTCCCTCTGTTTCCCAGGGGGGCAGATGAGCTGCATCAGGGTCCATGATAGGGCAAGATGAGGACCTCCTGCCTTGAGAACAAGGCGATGGGCTTCTCCTCATTTCCCACTGCCAAGCTCTCTGCTCAACCAAGGGGGCTTTGCAGAATGGGGCCTACAGGAGCTTCCTAGCAAACTGCCTGCAACCAGGAAGAAGAGGGGAACCCTCTGGAATTGACTTTGCAGGAAGGGCAGGCTATCAGTTCTCCCTGTCTGCCCCCCAACCCTCCCTTCTGGGTCGCTGCCAGCTGGGAACATGGTGACAGAGCTGCCCTGGGTGCTGAAATATGGCCGTGGTTCAGGCAGACAGTCCATCTGGCTCAGAAAGCATGCATTTGAGCACAACCCTTCTTGTCCCCATCCCAGCGTATCCTGCAGCACACAGCCCTGGCCATTTCCCTGGAGCTTTCTGAACCCCTTGACCCACAGGCCCACCTTCTTAGGGCAGACAGGCCTCTCTCACCCTTCCTCAGTCTGTACCCATGACCATCAAGTCGATGCCGACTCATAATGACCCCGCAGTGCAGAGGAGAAGCACTCCACAGCGCTTGCAGGCTGTGAATCTTTAAGAGGACAGGCAGCCTCATTTTTCCTCCAGAGGAGCAGCCGGTGGATTTGAACCACTGACCTTCTGCAAAGGAGTCCAAATGCCTACCCCACTGTAGTATCTGGGCTCCTTTTCTTCCCTGACCCTCTTCTAGAACTTTTCTGGCTGTGTCTCCTTCAGCAACTGCTAGGTATACATGAGGGTGGGAGATGGGTGGGGTGGGAGTGAGGGTCTGAGAGGACACATTTGAGTGTTGGTAGGAATCTTTGCGAACTCCATGATCTGGCCTTGGGGGTTTCTGGCTGCGGGGGTGAGGCCATCTGGGAGCTTTTTGAGATGGGAATGGTGGAGACAGAGTTCTTTTACTGGCATTCTAACGAGGACCGGGGGGTGGGGCCCACTCTGCGCTGCTCTCCTCCCCAGCCAGGCCGAAGGTGTGTTCCAGGGCCCACAACACCACCATGCCTGCCCTGCTCAGGCTCTCCAACTGCCTGCTGGTCAACTACAACAAGGGCGTGCGGCCCGTGCAGGACTGGAGGAAGCCGACCACGGTGTTCATTGACGTCATGGTCTACGCCATCATCAGCGTGGTGAGCGTGCCGCCCCAACCTGCCACACCCCCGGTTTGCGGGGTGGGGGACTTTGGGGGAGGCTGGAGGGAAGTTCGTGTGAGGCCGAGCCATCTCTGGGCAGCTCCGGGGGGTGCTCCAGTCCGTGTGCTTCCTGTGGACCCTGGTCTACCCCACAGTCGGGGAGGGGCTGGGGTCCACGGGTACGCCGCCCAAAGCAGAAGACGGAGGAGGTGCAGCCCCCACCACACCCCTACAACCAAGAGGCTACTTTACAAAGAGTATTTTATTATTTTACTTTGGTCGTTTCTTTGATATAAAATTCACCTCTCATATATACGCTTGCTTCCATAGTGCTTTGGAAAAGAGTTGTGCATATATCATCACGATTAGTTCTAGTGCTCCCTCCCCACTCCCACGTTTATTGTTTGCTCCCCAACTCCCCACCTCACCCAAAGCCACCCCACGCCCTTCACCATCCTGATTAGCTATCATTTCAGTTCTTGTCTCTATGCTTCTCTCCTCTGTGCTTCATAAACTGGGAACCTAACAGAAACGATGAAAGCAAAAACAAAATAAGAACAAAGATAAAAATAAAGACTAAGAAAGAAAAGACCACCAACAATATTTGTAAAGCCAAAGAAGAAATTTTTGCCGTGAAACAAGTGAGACATATTGCCTTAGAGCAAATTCAGTTTCAGTCAACTGATCAAGTATCATGGCGTGATCTGATCTGCCATAATCAAATATGTGACAGTAGAGCTGTTTGCCCATCCCTCACCTGTGCTCAGAAGGGACCTGCCAGAGACTTAATCTGACTAGATTCTCTGCAGACAGATTTTGGGCTCCCACCATCTTCCACAGCCTTCATCAAATTGGGTATTCACAATTTAACCTCTGATACTTTTCCCTTCACCATCTTTGGATTTTGACTAAGTTGACAACACACTTAGATGACTACTTGTTTGAACACAAGCCTTTAAGGTTCCAGACATGATTCCACTTGATAGCCGGGTACCATCTGCTTTCTTCACCACTCTTTACCATAGCACTCTTGTCTTCAGTGGTCTCTTCATGAAAGGAGAACCAAGCAGGGCCATGTTATAAGTACGAACTATTCTTGGATTGGGGCTAGAATGAAGTGGGCACCCAGAACCCATCTGCTTGTCCCCTGGTTACAGATGACTTCGGTTTATGACATATTATGACAAAAACTAAAACCAATGAGAACAGCAACAACAACAAAAACAAAACAAAAAAGAAAAAAATATATTGTTAATCATCCCACTAGGGTATTAGGTAACTGCAACAATAGTATCCATAATGTATCCAATGGCATAGAATTTCAGGTTCTGTTGCTATGAAACACTTATGCCAGTACAGACTGACTGTGAGCTGCAATCCATGAGTTGCTGTTCCTTTTCTTCTCTCTCCCTTCCCAAGGGAAAGGGCACCAAGCAAAAGCTCTGGGAAGGAGGGGACATGGGGGAAAGGGTCTGCGAGATGGGCTTGCTGCCAACAAAGCCCCCGATTCCACCCCTCTTTCCTTTCACAGGATGAGAAGAATCAAGTGTTGACCACGTACATCTGGTACCGGCAGGTGAGCCTAGCCACCTTTCAACCACCAGAAGGTCCCAGGGGTGGGGTCTTCATTTCCCCAGGACTCAGTCCTCCATCTCTAGCCAGTTGGGGATCTCACAAGCCTTGGTGAGGGGAAAGGTTCAGAGGCATGCTGACAGTGAGACAAGGAAGGGAGAACCCTCTAATCCCAAGTCTGGGGACTGAAAGGAGCTCATTGAAGGAGAGGTAAAATTCTCTAACCCACCACCCTTCTGAGTGCCCATCCAACCCCTGGAGAATACCTCCCGCGACTGGGATGCACAAGGCAGCCGCACTACTTAATTGCCAGAGTCCTTCCTTCTATTAAGCAAAATTGGATGGCAACCAAATTGGGTGATTGAGACAGGATGACGATATCATCCACTCAGCTCTCACCACATCCTTGGCCATTTCCCTATTCGTTCAGCCTCTGCTGGGCCTGGGTCACACCCTGGCCCGGAGGCTTGGCACGCTCTCTGGTTCCCAGTTCGATGGGTGGGCTGTGCAGGTGGAGGCTGCTGTCCAGAGGCTGGGTCCTGCTCTGGCAGTCTCAGGGCATGTGGAGGAGTCAGAGCCTAGGGGGGATGCAGGAGCTGCAGAGAAGAAGGCAGGAGCAGGGGGATAGTTCCTCCCCACTCTGTACGGACACCCACCACCTCCACTCCCAGCAGGGGTGGAGAAAGCAATGCTGATTGCTGGGACACTCTGCTCCTTTTCCGCTCATGGAGAGATCCCCTAATAACAGAGCGCACAGCTACATCTGGCAGAACCAGAACTGACCCAGACCAGGCAACTTCGAGTTTCCTTCCTCTGAGTGGTCGGGCTTGGGCTTCCCACTCTGGACTCCTAGGGTCTGCCCCCTGCGCATAGAGCCAGCAGCAAGGGGTTACCTGGCAACTGTGCTGAGGGGTTAGTATCAGAGATATGCATGGGTCTCGGGCCTGCTGCAGTGAGCACGCAGACTCATGCAGGGCACAGACATGGAAACAGACGAGTCAAATGCAATGAGACAGCCCATCGATGGGGCACACCACGAGGGACTAGTCATGGGAGCCCAGAGCAGATACAACTAACCCTGCCGGGGCATGAGTGGGATGAGGGACAGAGAAGTCAGACAGCTGTCTTAAAATTAGTGTAGGCCAAGAGGTGGAGGAGGTTTTAGTATGATCTGATTCCCTAGGGAGGGTGGATGTCAGAGAAAGGTGTGGTTAAAAAAAAGAAGCTGGAGAGAAGCTGGAGGTCAAAGTCGGATTACCCAGTGCTCTGTGGCCCCATGGTTTAGCTTTATCCTAAGGACAGTGGTTGTGATCTTTATTGGGGTTTTTTCATTGCCCAAGTCTTACTTATTAATCCATTTCAGGCTGGAAGCTGTGCTAAAACCCGTCCACCGTAGTTAATCCCCCTATTGAAATACCCGTGGCAGAGTTTCCCTGATCAGACCCCCCCTCCACCCCCTATCATGTTGATTCTGTCTCATACGGATCCTATATAGGGTGGCTGAGACTATAAATCTTTGCCGCAGTTGATAGCCTCAATGTTCTCCCGTGGAGAGGCCGGTGGGTTTGAACCGCTGGCCTTGGGGGTTTGGAATCTCATGCCTACCCAGCAGTACTACCAGGATTCCTTCTCCTTCATCAAGCACCACACCATAGGCGTCCATCACAGGACACATTGACGAACAGGGATATGTAATAAAAACAAAGAGAACTCCTCCATGGATGGATTAACCTAATTATCCACAATCCACTCAAACGTGCCGACCAGCCCAAGGCTGGCATCGGACCAGGCAACACTGCTCTGTGATACAAAAAGGCCACCCCAACTCAGAGCTGACTTCATGGCACAGCGGTTCATCACTCAACTGCAGGCTCTAAGGTCAACTATTGAAATCCACCAGCCATTCTGAGGTAGCATGTAGTCACCTGCATCCATGATGACGATGATGACACCTGTGGAGACCGGAGGGGGAAGTTCTACTCTGTTCTCCTGGGTCCCTACGTGTCAGAATTGACTTGATGGTAATCAGTTGTAACCACAAAGACAACAGGGCACCACTGAGGAATTTAAATAGAAGACTTAGGATTTAGACGGGCCATTCCCTCAGGAGAGTGGAGAATGCCTCGACCCAACACACACACACACACACACACACACACACACACACACACACTCCATTACTGTGGGTGGGTTCTGACTCTTGTGACCCCTACTTCGAAGTGTATAGCTGAGCTCCATAGGCTTTGTGGAAGCAGATCACCAGGCCTTTTCTTCTGTGCTTCCTCCGTTGACCCTGGCCGTGGACGTTATCGTCCCTGTTGACATGTGCGGACCAAGATCCAAGAAGTTTTTTGTCTAGAATCCCTCAGTGGATAGACAGGGGAGTCAAGGTCTGGGGGATGAAAAATGTCTTCCTTCTCTGGGAGAGGAAAGGCCACTTCTGCGTGTGTGTGTGTGTGTGTGTGTGTGTGTGTGTGTGTGTGAGGGGACAAGGGAAGTAGGAGCACTGGAATGGGAGATTTGATACCTCCAAATGAGGTAGGGACCACCCAGATGGTCCCAGGGTGCCATCTGTGGCCTGGGGACTGAGGGGCAGAGTCGATCTGCGCTACAGTCCCCTTAGCAGGGGCACTGGAGCACCGGTGACCATGCCTGTCTTCCCTAGTGCTGGAAAGATGAGTTTCTCCAGTGGAACCCCGAGGACTTTGATAACGTCACCAAGTTGTCCATCCCCACAGACAGCATCTGGGTCCCAGACATTCTCGTCAATGAATTGTAAGTATCCCACAATTCATGGCTGGGCAGGCTATGGGCTGAGGGAGACAAGGGGCTGCGGGGAGTGGAGGGGAGGCCGGATCTGCGGAAGTGACAGTCACGTGGGTCCAGATTCCCCTTTGTCATCTCGTCTCTGTTCTTGGTCTGAGCGCTTCCTGCTCTAGGAGAAAGCAAGGAAAAAGACTCTATGCTGAGTTATGACGAAGGAACACATTTTATAAAGGATCATGGTGTTCCTGAAAGAAATGCATTGAGAGAGAGAGAGAGAGAGAGAGAGAGAAATGGGGCGCTTTGGACATTCACTACCCTTTTTCACAGGGCAGAGCTGGAGTGGTTCACAAGGGGTACCTTTCCATGTGCCTCCATGCCCGACAGGCAGATGCTGTCCCCTTTGGCCTCACCCAGCACCCCCTTGCCTGGGGGTCTTTCAGACTCCGTGGCCAGGGAGATGGCTGGGGGAGAAAGACCACAGGGAGAAGGGGGCAAGGTCCATTTCCCTCCATGCAGCCCTACCACTTTGCCCACCTGCAGAAAGGGTGTCACTCGAGTCCTTTTCTGTTGCCCCCATCACACAGGTTGGAGGGGTTTCTGAGACATCCCTGGTTCTTGCCGCCTCTCTCCATAACTCTGTGAAATGTCCTTGACCTTGGCTTCTCAAACTTGAGCCGGATTCCACAGGAGACAGCAGACTTCCAAAGCACCCCCTCCTTTTCTGATCCCGTCCCAAGTCCCAGCAATGGTCCCTGGGAGGGTGGAGGGGTCAGCCTGGCAGGGGGAGTGAAGTCTGGTGGGACTTTCCTGACAGCCCCAAGTTCTTCACAGAGACACTTTTGTTCTCCTTCCTGCAGAGATGATGATTCTCCTTTCACAAGACTCCCATCTAGGGATGGGAGGCAAAGAGAAGCAGGGTGAAGCCTAGCTCTGGCCCCAGGCTGCTGATCCTGGGAGCTGAACAGCCCAACACAAAGGGGCAGGGCATATGCCCTGCAGCCTGCAATGTGGGACCTCTGGTCTGCTCCCCTGACTTTTGTAACTGGGGTGCTGGGGGACAAAAGAAGGCAAAAACTGCTTATGGAGTAGTCTTGACAATGGCCAAGAAAGGGGATGGACGGGAAGGTGGGAAACATTCGGCCAGAGAGAACGGGGCTGCCCAGAGACCTTTAGATCTAAGGGCGACTTCCGGAGCCCTCAGACTTCTCCCTCTTCCCCGGCCAGTGTGGACGTGGGGAAGTCCCCGCACATCCCGTACGTGTACGTCCAGCAAGATGGTGACATCCATAACTACAAGCCCCTCCAGGTGGTGACGGCCTGCAGCCTCGACATCTATAACTTCCCCTTCGACGTTCAGAACTGCTCTCTCACCTTCACAAGCTGGCTGCACACCAGTGAGTATGAGGAGGATGACGACAGGGCCAGGCTGGGAGCCCAGGGACCCTTGGGGGAAAGCACCTCTCAGGATGCCCTCCCCCTTGTCCAGTGGCGGTTGCTAGTGACCACCGAGCTTCCTCTGGCTCACAGCAACCCCATGGACAGCAGCAGGAAGGCTTGCCCAGCCCCACACCCGCTCCTGATTGCTGGTGTTTTAAACAGGGGTCTGGTACCACTCCGGGAGCATCTCCCAGAGCCGCAGCGGGGACTGTTGTTCTTGCTCCTTTGGCTTCTTTTATTAGTTCATTCTCCCTTGTCTGTCTGGGCCTGGAAGCTCGCTGAAGCGTGTTCCCCACAGATATCCCCTGCCGATATCGGAAATACTCATGGCATAGCTCCCAGCATCCCAGCAGCTCGATGCCCTGTCCTGAGGCAGACAGACAGACAGATGCCAGTTGACCAACTTGCTTCCCACTTGGTTTCTGAACATCACTGAGCCTCCTGTGCCCTTCTCCTCCAAATGGGGCCAGCCCCGCTGCCTCTGCTGCCTCCCACGGGAAGATTGAACAAGGAGTCGAACAGGGCAGGCCATTTTCATGGTCTTACAAGGCTTCGCCCCACAAGTCTTTCGAATCTACCTACTATGCTTCCCCGCCAGGGCTGGTCCCCTAACTCAGGCCACCTTCCTCTCATGCCCGGATTTCTGCAATAGCCTCTTAGCTGCTTCCCTGACCCCTTCTTCCCCGCTCTCAGCAACCAGATAGATTTTATGAAAATGCAAATCTGATCAGATCACTCTCAGTTGAGGCCTCCAGGGTTTCTCAGTCCTCCTGGGACACGATCCAAACCCATGACCCGGCAAGACCCCACTGGCCCTGCCTGACCCTCACCACTCCAGCCTCACTGCACATGGCCTCATGCATATGGATATAAGGGAAAGGTTTATATACAAAAGGAATGAAGCATTGAGAAGACATCCCAACGCAGTCCAGTCCAAATCATAAGTCCGATATTAGCCCATATGTCCAATACCAGTCTATAAAGTCTCCTTCCAACTCATGAAGTCACAGGCCAGTAGGCACAGAGTCCCGGCACTGGCAGGGGTCTCCCCATGGCTCCTTGCTTCCAGAGTTCAGGGTCCATCAACACCATCCAGTGGCAGTAGAAGCAGCGCAGTGCTGGCAGGGGTCTCCACGTGGCTTCTCCAGCTTCATAGGTCAGGTTCCATCAGGGCAAGGCTGTGTGGCTTCTCCTCTGGCTCCTCCAGTTCCTCGAACACTGCCGTCTTGTCTTGTCAGTCAAGCGGCTCCCAACAACTGGGAAAATGGCCTCTCATCTCCACGAGGGAAATAGTGTGAGACTTCCCAGAAGTCTCAGGAGAAAGCCATGCCCACACAGAGGCCTCATTGGCTACTCATTGGCTATCTCCAGATTAACAGGCTAGACTCCACCCCCACATCCCAAGCATGAAATTGATATCAATACATGACCGCCACACTATTCCAGTCCAACCACCACTTTGTCCAAGCCCCAAGCCCTGGTTCTTTACCTTCCTCACATGCTATCTCCTCCACTAGGCTACCTTGCTCCATCTCTCCTCTTCCAGCCACATCTATCCTGCCTACTCTCCTGCCCATCCCTCTGCGGTCAGGACACCTGCTGCCCAGTCCTCAGACTAGGTCATCCCTGTGGTTCAATTTAATAGCTCTCAGTTCTCCCCCTGCCCTGATCACACTTGTCTCCATTGCTACTAGATGGACACTTAGAGGGGGCAAGGACATGCCTCTGGTTCACCGTTGGGTGGCCTCCACAGGGCCAGGCATCATCCAAGGTGCTGGGCAAATTCTGATTAAGAGATTGAATGTTAAATGCTCAGTACTGGTCTAGTGATGTGAACATTGCCCTGATGGCACTGGGAGCTAGCCACAAAGCCAGCCGCTCAAATCTGCCAAGTGCTCCATAAGAGAAGGGTGAGGCAGAGGTCATCTGATCCCATCAAGAATCACAACCTCACAAACCCCGAGGAGCAGTTCTATCCTGCAATATAGGATCACTATGAGTTGAAACTAACCCTGTGGCAGTGGGTTTGGGTTGGGTTATATCTATCTTGATTTTATTCTTAACTTTAACACAAAAGTTATGCATAATTCTCTGGAACAAAAAATGTAATTATAGATAAGACCAAAGTCCCTTTTGACTTTGAGTTTCAATCCCAAACTTTTCTAAAAAATTAGTGACATACGATTCACATATATAATTTCGTATCAAGAAGAGTTGTGCAAATATCATCATAATCAATTTCAGAACACTTTTTTCTTTCTCATGCTCACTGTTGTTAATGCTCCACTTCACTCTAAACTCCCCTACGAGGACCCTAGGTAGTTATCAATCCAGATTGGATTAATATAGATTGACCTATCCTGGATTACATATACAGAAAATAACATAAAACAAATAACATATCCTAACAATCATGACAAAACAAACACCAATAAAAAAGAAAGTAGAAAATCATAAAAACTGAAATAGCTTTAAAATGAGTTAAAAGGGAGATCAATGATACGGTGCTACATTTTAACCTAACTACATCTATCATAATTGACTCTACAATGTCTTCTGTCTGATAGCTGGGCACCATTTGATTTCTTCATCACACTTTGCTAAAGCACCCATATCTTCACTGATCTTTTCAATAGAGTGCACATTGAGCAGGGCTAGAGTCATAAGAACTAATTGTTCTTCGATCAGGACTTCTAATTCAGTGCAAGTTCTTGATCCATCCATGTAGGTACGGGTTTTCATATGTCTCTGGTTCACTTTAGAGATATCACTTTATATTAGAGAATCATTCCCATGGGGCATAAGTATTCTATTGATAGTATCATTGATTTAACCAATAATATAGAACTTCAAAGACTGTGGAAAGAAATTATATATGTGTAGTCCAGTTGTTCAGACCATAATATGTGAATTGATTATTTGCACAGATTAAAAATTTAAGTGACTGGACACTATTGACATGAACAGGAAAGGTTGTGGATAGGGCAACACTTTCAATAACACTCATTCACAATCGATTCCAAATTTTTCACCACCAAGAACATTTCTGCCCACACCAAGAGTTGACCATTTTTTTTATCAATGTGTCATCCAGATCCTCCTCTGTCCCTTTGTATCCACAGATTTGTGTGTGTGTGTGCCTTTATTGTGCATATGAGTATCCTCTTTTGTGTATGATGACAGACTGAAACTTGCTTCATTTTACTCCCTTAAGAATTCTAGGGCTGAGCCCCGGTGGCGTAGTGGTTGTGCGCCGGACTGCGGCCCACTGGGTTGGAGGTTCAAATCCAGCAGCAAGGCTGGGCCTCCTACTCCTACCACCAGGGGGCAGTGATGCCCCCAAAACCCAAAACAAAAACAAAAGAATTCTAACAGTGATGAAACATCTCACAGTGAACGGTTGGCGAGGCCTTCTCCTGCTTGAGGGACATTTAGATCTTGTCCAGTGGTGTGTCAGGTGGGACTCTAGAGAAGCAAGACGAGAAAGAGGCTGATGCCATGACAATGGCACACACAGGTGTAGAAGCAGGCGGGTCCAGTCCCGTTTCCCGTCCACAAGCTTGATGCTCCACAGGAGGCTTCTCCTCCCTCCTGAAGCTCTGGGCGTGGATGAACCCAGCATCAGTGGGGACACCACAGGCTGTAGAGGTGGATGAAGGTAAGTCAGCAAATGAGATTTGTGACTGGCAAGGTGAATGAATCCACCGGGGGCGGGTCAGATAGCAGGCTGCTGATGGCTGCTGGGGTAAATGGTAAGTTCTCAATCGCCAAGAACTGGAGCTCAGTGAACCAGCAAGATCCAGATCCAACCCAAAGGGAGTCAGTTTCCCCCAGCACACACTTGTCTGGGATTGAATGGCCATCTTTTCAATGGCGTCAGGGCTGTGACTTGAGTGAGAGTTTGCATTCTGTCTGAGAATCTTCTTAGGGCGCATCAGCTGCGCACAGCAGGGCGCCTCCTGGGGCGGATGGCAGGATCTGGAGGGTGACCAGATCTTAACTGCCCGGCTATGGTGAATCGTGACTCACCCAAGTTGACACAAAACCTAACTCTTAACAAGTACCTTGTTATAGGAGTTGCGCCAGTCTTGCCTGTGCATACAGATACCTGCATAAAAGCAGAGAAATAAGACTGCCCTTTTATAAGTGAGGATTTTTCCAATTCT
>PVJH01040954.1:0-15320 GCA_004026705.1 Nesogale talazaci
TAAGATATGACAGAACAATAACAATGTATAAAGTATTGAGGGTTGGTGAGGAGGAGAGAGCATGGGAAGAGGGGAAGGGATGGAAAAGCAGATACTAGGGGCTTAAGGGAAAAGGCGGACAATTGGAGAACGATAATAGAAGTGGACATGTAAAGGTGCTTGATACAGTATGTTTATTTATGTATTGTGAAAAACGACATATGAACCCCCCCAGAAATGAATTTTTTTAAAAAAAAAATGTTTCCACGAGCTAATGGAGGACAGGGCACACTCCGTTGTACCTGCTGGGGAATTAGAAAAATAGCTACTTGGTCAACTGAAAATCCATATTTGTACTTATTCAAAGGAAAGGTGGTGCAATATATGCTGTAATTATAGAATGCTATCACTGATATCATACTGAATTAAAGTTTTACTGAAGAGAATTCAACTATGGTTTCAGCAGTGTATTCAAAGGAAGATGCCAGAGGTTCTGGCCAAATTTAGAAGAGGACACGTAACAAGGGATATCATGGCTGATGTCAAAGTGGTTTAGGTTGAAAGCAGAGACTACTTGAGTGATATTTATTATGCTTTATTACATTTTCCAAACCATTCAACTGTGTGGGCCAAAACAAACTACAGATAACCTGAAGACTGGAAATCCCTTAACACTTCATTGTGCTCATGTAGAACTTGTACATTAATTAAGCAGTAGTTATGTGAACAGAACAAATGAATAGTGCACCATTTAAAATCAGGCAAGGTGTGTGTCAGGGTTAGATTCCCTCACCATATTGATTTAATTTGTATGATAAACAAAGGATCAGAAAATGTGGGTGATATGTAAAAGACTGTGTCTTCAGGATTGGAGGTAGGCATGAAATATGCAGATGAGATAACTTTGCAAGGGAGGAGGATGTGAAGCACTTGCTGATGAATATCAGAGAGTACAATCTTCAGTTTGGGTTACATCTCTATGTAAAGGAGACCATAATCCTCAAAACTTAACCAATAGATAGCATCATGATAAATCTAGAAAAGCTTGACAATGTCAAGGGTTTGTCATGCTTGGTTCCACAATCAATGTTCATGGAAGCAGCAGTCAAGATCAAAAGATGCATTGCATTTGGCAAATCTGCTGCAGAGGACTTCTTTAAAGTACTGCAAACCTGGCCTTTGCTTTGAAGACAAAGGTGCACCTTCTTTAATAGTGTTTTCTATGGTCTCACATTCATGGGAAAGTTGAATATTGAGTAAGTAAGATCGAAGACAAATTGCTGGATTTAAATTGTGACTTTTCAAAGCACACTGAAACAACTGTGGACTGCCAAAAGGACTAACAAATCTGGTTTTAAACAAGTACAGAATGCTGTTAGCAAAAAAGATGGTGAGACTATCTCATCTATATGCTGAACATATTATCAAGTGAAATGAGTCCCTCAAGAAGGACATACAGTTTGGTAAAGTAGACAGGCAATTAAAAAGTGGAAGCGTGTCAATGAGATGGGTTGACCCAGTGGCTACAAAAACGGGTTCAAGCATCAGAACAATTTGTGAACATTGATGGTCCCAGGCAAGGTAGTGTTTGCTTCTGTTGTATCTAGGCTCATTGTGGGTTGGAAATGACTTGATGGAACATAACAGCAACCAATTAATGTTGAGTTGAATTACTGTTTATCAAAAATAGGCATATTTCCTTCCTAATAGACATTTACTATCTAATTTATTTGTAATCTTGCAGTTGTGTCTTTCATAGATGTCTAGTATAATCTTCATTTTTCTAATGTCATATATAAAGTTAGTATTATTGAAGTCTTATTGGAAGTCACATTTAGAGTGTAAATTTTGTGGATTAAATATTCTTTCTCAACTCTCCAGATTTTATTATAATAGTAATAGAAGATTGAAGTAATGCATAAATTGATGGGTACAAGTTAGTTGCAGCGTGCTATTTTCAAAAAAGACAAGCAGCAGATGAGATCTGTTTGACATATTGCATATTAAGAAACCTTCAGCTTAAAGGTGTGGAATTTTCCATTTTAAACTAATTTTATTTTTGATGGAATATGGTCTCATCTATTTTCAAGCATTTCTTTCTATCTTAAGTTTTACAACTTTAAGATGACAGAGTTTTCCTCTTGATGTCTAGTATTAAGATGCTTCCTGATTTTTCAAAGTTTACATCTCCATCCATATAAATTTTTTCTCTTTAGTATTGTTCCATAACATATTTCATCTCCTATACTAGCACTCTTTTTCTATTCACTTTCTTCAAAACTCAAATGAGCATGTGACACGTTGGTGCTTGCTTGCTTAGAGAAAGCAGATCATTGAGCATCATCATGTTCAGCTATGTCTCCCTGGGGACTGTATTCCATTGCTCTGTAATCTAAATTCTCCTTACAAAGACAGCAGTCCCAGAGTGGCCATGACCTTACATTCAGTCATAGTTCTTTCTGTTATATTGTTATAAATGCATTGTGATTTATGAATTTTCATTTGGTAACTTTTTGTTAAATTGTTCTGCCTGCACATGACAGCCCACTCCTTACATTTTCACTAACTCAAGGGGTTTCGTTTAGGAGTGCCACAACAGATCCTTTGGCATGTTTTTCTCTTTGTTCTAGCACCTTGTTTGATTCCAGGTAAGGACTCAATTGATTTTTTAAATAGTGAGAATGTATCTCAACTTTTAATTCTCATAGTTCAGTTAATTTTGGTTTCATGCAATATATTAAAAACTTTAAATGCTGAGGGTTTAGGTTTAGTGTTTTTTTTGTTGTTGTTGTTAATTAGCTCCCCTTCTCTCATTTTTAGCAGGGGAAATTTTTTTACTCTGTCTCATTCTTGGAGCATTTATTTCTTTTCTTTTTCCAACAGTTTTTATCTATTACATATCATCCAATTCCATAGTCCAATTATATCCAGAAGAATTGTACAATCATTACATCAATATTAAAGCAACCTTTCCCCCATGGCTACATCACCTTCAAAAGGAGTTATGCAATCATAATCCACCCTTGTGCTCCGCCCACCCCCACCCCCCACTGCTACCTTCACTATTTACTCCCCACTCATCTTACCTGGCCTTTCACCCTGTCTCTACCCTTGGATTCGCTGAATTCCCTTGTATCAGTTATGCTCATTATATATCCACTCCTCCTGTTGTTCACAGGTAGGAGACCTAGCAGAAAACAATAAAAAACAAATTCAGACTAAAGTGGTAAGGATAAAATCATAGTACACAGACAAATAAAAATACTGTATAAGAAGGAAAAGAGACCCCTCAAACACCCATCAACATTAAAAAAATTCAGGGAAGGAATTTCTGTCATGGAAACTGTATGAGATATTTGCATTCAGAACTAATTCTGGTCACTTCTATAGGGTTGTCAACTGGTCATGTTTTGAGTTCAATTCAGCATGAGGAAGGCAAAATCAATTTCTGCCTGATAGTAAGACTTTCAAAACCCTTGCCTGTGGCTAGAGTATATCTTCCATCAGTGCAGTATGACTAGACACACTTCAGGTGGATTTGGGCCTCCTACCATGCCCCATACCCTCCACAACCTGGGTGTTCTTAATTTTAGCTCTGATACTTTTCTTCTCACTGTATTCATATTTTGTAATGGTCATCTTTCCATCAGACAAACTGCTGTGCTTCTTCCATGTGGAATTAGTTGGCTCCTTGTTTGAATACAAACCTGTAAGACTCCAGACACTATCATGGAGTATTTTTTGATTGTCAACCCATTCTGAATTCTGAACGTGTGACTCTAATTGGACTCATTTGAATATGGTTTTCCTATGCATAATTCAGATAACTCAGGCTTCAGATAAAATGAAGATAATCCTTATCAGAAAATTCCTTTTTTAGCTACTTTCTTTTTAAATGGCTTACCATTATTTGATAGAACACATGCACACACACAGGTACAGGTGTATTTTTCTAGTTTCCCTGTTAGTAAGTACTTGGCTTCTTTGTGTGTGCCTGGCCATCCTCACACATACTACATGTTCTGCATCCATTTCAAGGTAAACAAACAGATATGTGAAGATTTGTTTACCTTTCCATCTCTACTTCAAATGTGTACACAAGTCCCATCAATGTCATTCTGTTTTGTTCATCCACAGAACTGTTTTGAATTGAGCCTATACTGATTGATTATTATTCTTTCAAACTAAAAAAACAATTCATTCCCATTCTTGGGTAACTCGAAATATTTCTTTTTCTCTCATGAAAAGAATACACCTCATAAAGCATTTCATGATTTCAAATTTTAAATTTATTTTATTGTTCTTAGGAGTATAGGTGATCCCTTGTTAATTTGAATGATCATCACATCTATATTTTTTATTTGATTGAAATAATATTTATTGTCCTTTACTGGAGTATAGTATGTACCAATATTTATGTATTTAGTTTCACTGATCAAAGGTAAACTCAGGGAAACTCCTTATAGTTGAGGAATAATCTGTCTATTTCAAATCTATTTCCTTTATATGGAAAACAAAAACATTACCTTATGTCTAAAGTATGTTTACTTAATGAAATAATATATTGAAATTACATGTTTCAGCAGAATATATAGCAACAAACTGATGACTTATTCCATTATCCGCTTTTTACTTTTGAATCTAAATAGTTTCAAAAATAGTCTTACTGATTTAGTTTAAGGACTTAGCTTAGAAGTTCTCAAACACAAAGTGAGAACTTATAAATATATGTAGGAACCCAAAGTGTCATGTAAAAAATGGAGGCACACATTTTCATATTGCTGATGTATTTTTGTTAAGATTTGTGATCAATAGCATGCTGTGAAAATAATAAAAAAAAATGCTTGTAGAAGTTAAAATGGGGGCTGAGCCCCATAGTGTGGTGGTTGTGCACAGGACTGCGGCCCACTAGGTTGGAGGTTCAGACCCAGCAGCAGCTCTCCAGGAGTAAGGCTGGGTCTCCTACTCCCACCACGAGGGCAGTGATGCACCCCACCAAAAAAAGAAGCAAAAATGTACATAGGATGATCCCCATAGAGGATGAATATTTTGGTTTACACTCTAAGCTCAATAATATTGAATTCAAATTTACAAAATATTTCATATTTGTAGGGTGCATAGATTAGAGATGGAGCTGAAATTATTTGAATGTTCCTTGAAAAAAATCCAAAATAGAAAGTTTTTAATACATTACATAAGCATTTAAAAGTATTTTTCTCTGTCTTGTGCTAAGACAGGAATACAATTTGATTCCTCTAGTGCAAGTAAGCCACATGTATAAGCAAATTTCCTCTGATTTGCTTTACTCCCTGAGAACCACAGAGGTTGTGCTGGTGAAGTGGAATTAAGCATGCATTTTTCAATATTATGACAAAAATATAAAAATCAATATAGGTACTGCTGATTTTATAATAGTAGAATGAAGACAATTTTGTGTAATCAGGATTCCTACTGACACAACCTCTAGCTAACTATTATGTACAAAAATTGTGGTTAATGGAATTAGATCATAGTTTAAACACAAAGAATATAATTTATATCTGTAATTGGAAGTCAATAGAGTGATAAAGAAACTTATCTGATGATAAAGAATTTTAAGAATTGGGCAGATGATTACAAGGCCTCTTTTAATTCTACAAATTTTGTCATACTTTCTGACCAAATCTGTGTCATGATTATCACTAACATAAGCCACAGTGGTCTAGAGGTGAATCTTAGTAAATATTTATCAAATGATATTGATAATTACATGGATATATGTGCATATGTCTGTAATGAATCATGTTTAAAAATGGAACAATGAAATGAATCTTTTTAAAAAGAAATAACTCATTTGATGTAACGTTTAGCCAGACAGTAGTCTAATGAAATAAAAGATTAAAAATATTACTAAGGATTTTTTAAATAATTTAAGATTTTCTCCAAATCAGAGCACTGAATAGTATTTCATTTGTAATGGTTACTGAAAAAAAAAAGTTCTAGTGCCTTATGGCCCATTAAACTCTTCATAACCTCTGATGCCTATAAAATGCAACAAAGCACTTGATTCTTGATTCTAGTGCCGTGATTATAAGTGTACTGCTTGCCCAAAGTGCGCAAGATTGAGGCCAAGGGTGAGTTTGAATAAAGGTAATTGTTATTCAAGTTAAAAGGTTTTGCAATATTATCAAATCCATAAGTCAACAAGACTCTCCTCTCACCCTACCATTAAACTAGGCCTATCTTTCTATGTTCAGAGATACACTGTTATTAGAGGAAATATAAATATATGTCTGAAACCAGAAACTTTATACAGGATGATAGGTGGAGCATCAGTAACAGCTTTTTCTTTTAAGTAAATGGTTCATTTGATAACATTTGCTTACATATTTCTCACATGAATAATTTTGTCACATGAATAATTTCTGCATTAATATACTGGGTTCACATTTGAAGTCTGCCCTTTAACAAAATGCACTAAAACGAGAGCATACAAATGAATACAGTTTGAGATTGCAGTATGAGATCTGTTTTCTCTTTTATCCGAGTGTGTGAGGAAAGATAACATGTCGGCAGCTATTAGAAATAAGTTCTTGAAAAGCAAGTGTAGAGCTTGAATAATCAGGATCTCTCTCTCTCTCTCTCTCTCTCTCTCTCGTTTGAAATGGTCTTGTATGTCATAAAAAGCCCTCATCCATCGCTTCTCAGGCTTTTGGCTAAGATCCACTGTAGACAGTCCCCATCCACTTCAGATAGTTTTTTTTTTCATTTATAGCCATGCAGACCAATGTTTAGATCTGATACAAAAGGTTTGACCCTCTGCACACTCTCTTAAATATTATTTTGTTTTTATTTATACATATGTTATTTTCCCATTTTGTTTGTGGGATATAATACTTACAAAGAAAACCATTCTCTGTGGTAGTATAATGCATCCCATCAAATACAAGCAGTGAGAACATCTCATTGGGCCCTTGGACTTGTGTTTATTATTTGCTCTTTTTTTCTTTGGCAAAGCTAACTACTTCCACAGTTTCTACAGTTTCTAGTACCTACTACTCCTTCTCTCCCTCAATTCTGGCATAATCATACTCTTTATGATTTTTTAAATTTTATACATATCTTTAAGTCTTTGACAAACTCATCATTATTCCTTAAAGATGTACAGTATTTCATTCTATGAATGCATCAATATTTGCATGTCCATTCCTCTACTGACAAAGTGTTTTACTGTTTCCTCATTTTTGCTATTATAAAAATTGCTCCAATAAACATAGGTATGTAGATGTCTGCTCAAGCTTTGCTTTTTATTTCTTTAGTCTATACACCAAAGAGAATGATTACAGAATCAGACAGGGTTTGGGAGTTGTGTTTACTTTTTGAATTTGTTTGTGGAAGTACAATACCACAAGCAAAATATGGACTTTCCCATCTGTGGCTGTCACCAGATCTGGCATTGATTTGAGAATTAAGAATGCAGGGGTGGAGTCTAGCCTGTCAATCTGAAGATAACCAATGAGACTTCTGTGTGGGCATTCTTCTCCTAAGAACCCCTGGGAAATGTGGTAGTTCCTTTTTAGAAACATGGGCATTACCTCTCTCAACCCAGTCCCTTGGAGATGCTCTACTGAGAAGACACAAGGTTGACTCTCTGTGAGACTCCCAGGGATGAAGCCACAAAGGCTGATCCTGATGGAGCCAGACACTTGAAGACAGAAAAACCTAATAGAGGTTCCTGCCATGGCTGAGATGCTTGAGAAGCCACAAAGAGGCCCCTGATAGCACTGAGATTCTTCTGCAGCCATTGAATACATAAGACCCCTCATCCACTGGCTAGTGATTGTCCTGGTGCCATTGCATGTGCTTCATGAGTCGGAAGACTTCATAGAGGTAGTATCAGACATATGTCTAATATCGCACACATGATTTTGGATTGGACTGGGTTGAGATGATTTCTTTTTTGGGGGGAGGGGAGCATGTTTTCTTAATATACAGTTTCCCTTGTATGTAAATCTCTCCCTTATATACACATGTGTGTCTATGAATTTGTTTCTCTAGTCTACCCAGACTAACACACCATCTTTTCACTTACATTGCAGTATTCATTAATTTGTGATTTTTTTTCAATTTTGTTTAGAGTGACTGTGATGTGGTATCTATTTTAATTAGTATTTCTTTTATGGCTTATGAAGATGAACAATTCTTAATATTATCTGATTGATAGTTGCCCTGAAATTATTTGTAGTCAATTTTCCATTAATGTCTTGTGTCCATTTTCACCTGTGTGGTTTGTCTGTTTCCTTATATTGGGCTTTCATTTCCTTTTATTGTTTTGGGGAGTTGCCTTTAGGTCGATCGGGGCTCATAGTGACCAGATTGGAGCAGACCGAAGTACACAGAGATTCTCATGTCTGAGCACATTGTCCCATCTAATGTGTCAGAACATCTTGTTGAAGAGTTTCCTTTTATCTGCTTCTCCTCTATTTTGCAAAGTATGATCTTCTTCTCCAGGGAAAGGTCTCTTCTGATAACAAGTCCACAGTACATGAGACAAAATTTTGCAATCCATACATCTTCGAAGAGAGACTTGTTGGTTCTTTAAGAAGCGCTATCTCTTTCAACATTCTTATTCAACACCATGATTCAAATGCATAGATTTTCCTTCAGTCTTCCATATTCAATGTCCAACTTTCATATATATGAGAAATAACTGAAGATATGTGGGTTGGTATTGCCACATATATATCTTTGAAGCAACTTCCTTGGTTTTTAACACTTCTAAAGGGCTTATAAATCAGATTAAACAAATTAAATGTGTTATATGATCTTTGATTTCTGTGTACATAAACATTGAGACAAAGTCCTTGAATATTTCATGCTTTTCTACATTTAGCATGGTGCTACCTCTGGGTGCAGTTGTGAGCACGAGTCTTCTTTGCACTGCGATATAATCCTTACTGAAGGATGCTATCTTTGATCTTCATCAGCAATTACTTCAAAGTCTCACATTTAGCAAGCAAAGTTGTGTCGTCTATGTACCTAGGTTGTTAATGTCTTCCTCCAATCCTGGTGGCACATTTTGCCTGATATCATCAGGTCCTCTGATTACTTATTCAGCATACTGGTGGAATATATTTGGCAAGAGAATGTTTTTCCTGAATTGAAAGCATGCAGCATTCTCATGTTCTGTTCACATCACTTCTTCTTGTGTGGGTTCCCATTCTTCCCTAGTCAATCCTGAGTTTCCTATAATCCACAATAATGAATGTCCTTGTATTGTCAATAGTACATAATTAAACATAGATCTGGTATTCTCTGCTCACCAAATGCCCATCTGACATAACAGCAATAACCCTGGTTCTATATCCTCTAATACATCCCTCTTGAATCTCTGACAGTTCTTTGTCAATGTATTTCTGTAACCTTTTTTGGTTGCTCTTCAGCAAAATTAGATTTGTATGCAATACAGATTGTATTGCTCTATGATTTGAGTATTATTTCAAGGTGCTTTTTGTTGGAATGAGTTAAAATATGGATCTCTTCCAGTCATTTGGAAAAACACTTGTCTTCCAATTTCCTGGCATAGAGGAGTGAATGCTTCCACTGCTTCATCAGTTTATTGCAAAATTTCAGTTGGTATGCCACCAATTCTTGAAATCTTATTTTTGGCTTATGATTTTAGCACAGTTTGGACCTCTTCCTTCAATGCAATTGGTTCTTGCACATAAGCTACTTGTTGAAAGGTTTGAATAATTTCTTTTAAGGTTTACAACTCTCTGCACTTTTCATCTTCATTTGACACTTCCTATATCATTCAATATTTTGGCCATAGAATTTTTCAGTTTCAACTCATCTTGAATTTTTGTTTATTCCATCTCAAATTTGCTGAGTATGTTCTTCTTGTGGGGTTTTCTGATTCAATATAGGCAATACCAATCCATTTAAATAATGCTATGTGTCTATTTGTCGTATTGTGATGGCTTTTTGTCCTGCTATGATGCCAGAAACTATACCACTTGTATTTAAAATGTCAAGAGGTTCATGCATAAGAAACATGGTTAAATGGAACTACCAGACTAACAGCAAACAACTGAAACTGCTTCAGCTGCCCAATTCAGATGACTTAGTCACTAGAAGAAGTATGCATAGCTTGGGAGCATTGTCACGATGGGCATTTCAGGTTGAATAACTCAAAATATGCCTGAGGAGGAACACTTTCTCAAAGTAAAGACAACCATGGTAATGGGAATGGAGTAAAAGCCAGTGATATTAAAACCTTGGGGCTCTTTTTTATTGATAAGAGACAATTCAAATTAAGGAGAAACAGTTGAAAATATCCACTAATTATTGAAACATGGAATAAATGAAGCATGAACTGAGAATATTTTAGAAGTAATCATAAAGGAAATGGAACACATAAGCAGAAAACTTCACTCAAATGTATAGCAGAATATATTAAAAATGAACTTTAAAATGGATCAAGTGGTAGTATTTCAAACTAATAGCATATGCAGTAATAGGCTCTAAAATGTTCTCCCTAAACATAGCAAGACTATTCACAACTCTGGACTTTGGACACAGGGACTTCGCCAGAGGCTTAGTCCACATGTGAACCATCCAAATGGAATATAAGGGTTCCACTATCACCCATTATCATCCATCACACATCTTTGAGGTCTTCCCATCAGGTCTTCTCTCTACAGAGTTCAGTGTGTCCATCACATCATGAATACTGGCTATTCGGAGTAGTAGCTTTTCTACTATTCCCTCTTAGAGATTTGGATTTTATTAATTACAAGCGTGGTATCACGCAGGCTAGTCTGGAATTAGTTGATGTTCCACTTATAAGACTATTTATTTGAAGAAAATCCTTTAAGATCACAAGTGGCATTCAATCTGATACATTGGTACCATTGGGTTTCTTCCCCAGATTTTGTAGTGTCAGTGATATTTCCATTGACTTTTTCATGAAGGCAATTATTGAGAAGGGTCATCAATAAAAATGAACTATTTTTAGATTGGGAGTAGGATTAAATACAAGCCCCAAATCCATTCATATTTGTATTGCCTATATATGTGTCTGCTTCACTTTAGAGACATCATTTTAATTTTGCTATAAATAACATTATAAATCATCCTTCTCATGCCAGTTCTATCCTTCAGTATAATATAATTCTCTTAATCTTGTTAATCTTGTTTATATTACTAGGTGAAATCAGCTTTGCTATGATCCATAATTAGTCTTTGTACAACAGATTAAAGCATTATTTCTATAATATTCTCGTACATGTTCCTATGCTTGAGGGCATTGTTGCAGCCATAATGTAAGTGCAAGTTGTTGAGGACATTCCTCTTTATTTACAAGGCATGAAGTTCTTATCCAAGAGTCCATTGTTCCTAACAACATGTGTGAAGTATGTAAGCTAAAGCCTCTTTTATTTCCTCTAAGAAGCACTCAGATCTGTTTAGTCTTCTTTCTATGGTCTTCATAATTCAATAGTCCAAGTTTCAAATGCTTATGAGACATTTTATTGGTGTGGGTCAAGACATACTTTATTCCTTAAAGTAACAGCTTTGCTTTTTACTACTCCAAAGAGATAATGTGAGAGCTGCTTTACCCAATTCGGTGTGCCATTTAATCTCTTGACTACTGGTTTCATTATTATTTATTATGAATCAAAGTAGGATGTAATCCTTGACAACTCTAATCTATTCTCTGTTTATCTTGATGCTACATATTGGTTCAATTGTGAAGATTTTGCTTTTTTCTTCCACATTAGGTTGTAATCCATACTGAAATCTTCCATCCTTGAACTTCTTTAGAAAGTGCTTCAACAAATCTCCTTCATTTTGAATAAGCTCTGTTATGTAATCTGCATATTGTAAGTTGTTCCAAAGCTTCCCTCCAATCCTATTGCTATATCCAACTTCATGTAGTCCAGTTTCTCTGACTATTGATATCAATAGAGTCATCATTTAGTCAATTTTATAGAATTTAAAACAATGTTGAGAAAAATAATTTATACAAATATAGGCTGGCTTTGGACCATAATACATGAATTGTTGACTTGAACAGTTTAAACTCTTAAGTTATGAGACACTATTTACATGTAATACAGTATTTATATGAAAAATGGGGATCATTGATAGGGAAAACTTTCAATAGCACTTATTCACAAAAGAAGAAGCAAGCTTACCAGATTGTTCATGGTTCATATTGGTTACCTGTTAGATTGCGATCTGCAAATCAACAATTTAAAATCAGCAGCCAGTTCTACAGGAGAAGGATGGGGTCTTTTTTATCCCTGTACAAAGTTACATTCTTATAAGGCAACAGGAGAAGTCATTTTCTGCCCTCCAAGGTATTATGTGCTGACATCAACTCAATGACAGTGAATTTGCTTTTGTTTGTTTTAATGGAAAAAAGCAAGGAGGGTATTAATGTAGTAAGTCCAAGGGAGTATGTGGTTTTCCTAAACTGCTAAATATGAGTTCAAATTATTTGATTTCTTGACGAAGTCTTTTATGTGAAGAAATTTTACAAGGTTCAGGAGTATATTTTATCTTCTTTTGTGTATGAACTTATTCCATATGTTTCAAATGCTTTTGCATATGATGTACTCAACCTTAAGTTTGTCTCTATTTATGTATTAACAAAATGATTGCTATTGGAACTTCACTCATATCATAAAATGCAGTAATTCAATCAAGAAGAGTTGCACAATCATCACAATAATTATTTGAACATTTTCTTCTTCCTTGTACTCATTGCTATTGTTGAAATTTTCCTAAACATGACAAAAAATTACACAACAAAACATTCAGCATTGCAACAGCTTATACATGCAGAAAGTGTGCCACTGATTACAGTTTTGATGTTTCCGCAACCATTAGTGATGCACTTTGCCTAATTACGCAGGCACAACATAAATGCCATGCCTCCCTAAGCATATGATTTTCCTCCTTCATCCACAGTAACCATTGATATATTTGGTTTCTTTCTTTTCTTTCAGTTTTTTAAAAATATATACTAGTCATAGCATACACTTCAATAGTTAAATTACATTTAAAAATAGTTATGTGTGTGTCACTCTTCAAGAAAGACAGATCACAGGGAAAGAAATTCAACAAGGAGGCTAGAGATCTAAGCACTACAATAAGACAATTTGACTTGATAGATATATACAGAGCTTTTCATCCAAATACCAAAAAATTCACATTGTTTTCAAGGCCACATGGCACATATTCGAAAATAGATCACATGGTGGGGCATAAGGCAAATTTTCATAAATTTAAGCACATTGATATCAGTCAGAGGTCTCTTTCAGACCACTGTGCCATAGGTTGGGAATCAACAGAAGGAAAATGAAGAAAACAAGAGCAAATAAATGGAGGATGAATAATTTTCTATTGCAAAAGGAGTGGGTACTGCCCCAGATCAGAGATGAAATTAGGAAATTTCTAGAAGCCAATGAAAATGAAAGCATGACAGACCAAAAGTCATGGGACACAGCTATGTCAGTTATCAGAGGAAATTTCATAGCAATACATGCACGCATGCAAAATGAAGAGCATCTCATAATTATTATGTTGGCACAGAAAGTACAACTAGCGCAAAGTCAGCAGGACAATCCCACTATTAGCAAAAGAAAAGAAATGATAAAATCAGGACTGAGATTTAGGAAAGGGAAAATAAAACAATAGAAAAATTAATGCTTCTAAAAGTTGGTTCTTTGAAAGAATTAACAAAATTGACAAATCACTGGCATACTTAGCCAAAGAATGGAGGGAAAAATTTCAATAGCAAGAATGAGAGATGAAAGAGGAGGCATCACAACTGACCCTAATGAAATCAAAAGCATAGTTACACAGTTCTACAGAGGTCTGTACTCCAATGAACTGGATGACATGGACAAATTGTTGGAAAAACAGTCCCTCCCTAGACTATCCCCAATGACATCATTGATCTCAACAGACCCATCACAATAGAAGAAATAAACAAGGGTATTGAGGGGCTACCAACAAAAAAAAAATCACCTGGACCAGATGGTTTTGCAGGAGAATGCTACCAAGCATTCACAGAAGAAATGACACTGATCCTACACAAACACTTTGAAAACATAGAAATAGATGGGGAAACTCCCAACCTCCTTCTATGAAGCTAGTATAACACTGATATCTAAGCCTGGCAAAGATTCCACAAGAATTGAGAGCTACAGACCAATATCTCTAATGGACATTGATGCAAAAATCCCTAATGAAATACTGGCCAGTAGAATACAAAAGTATATAAAACAAATAATTCACCATGACCAAGTGGGTTTCATACCTGAGATGCAGGGGTGGTTCAACATACAAAAGACCAATAGTATCATTTCCACATTGACACACACACAAAACTATAAGAACCACATGATGGTATCAATAGATGCAGAAATGGCATTTAACAGGAACTGAACAGAAGTCTCACAGAGGCAGAAATCCGAATGGCCAATAAACATATGAGAAAATGTTCCCGATCATTTAGCTGTAAGAGAAATGCAAATCAAAGCAACAATGAAATACCCCCTAACACCTTCAAGGATAACTTTAATTAAAAAAATCAGAAAGCAATAAATGTTAGCGAGACTGTGGGGAGATAGGAAAACTTATCCATTGCTGGTGGACATGTAAGTATGTACAGCCACTATGGAAATCAATTTGGCAATATCTAAAACAGAAATTGAGCTATGATACGACCCAGTAATCTCCCTACTGGGCATCTACCCAGAAGAAGCAAGCAACAAACTGCGACCAGACATCTGTACTCCAATGTTCATCGCAGCACGTTTCACAATTGCAAGGAGTAAGAAACAGCCCAAATTTTCATTACCTGATGAATGGATTAAAAAGCTGTGGTACATACAAGCAAATGAATACTATACATCGCTGAAAAACAGTGATGCACATATGAAGCACATCACCACATGGGAAGAACTGGAGAAAATTATACTAAGTGAAGTTAGCCAAGTGCAAAAGGACAGGTACAACATGAGTCCATTGAGTTAAGCTTAATTTAAAGAAAATGCAAAAGGGGTATCGGGAAAAAGCTACTGCATACAGAAATGCATGGGGACAGGTCCAGGTAATATGGCAGTGTTCAGACCAATTCCAGGGCTGCATTGGGTATCCAACTGTAGTGGACAGAATGGGGTGGGGTTTGGGGTAGATGGTGATGTTTAATTATTTTTAAAAATAATTTTAAAAAGAGAAAAAATAGTTGTGTGTGTTGGGGGTGAATTTGCTTATTCCTTGGGTAAGTTAGACCGAACCATCATCTTCTATGGTTCCTTTCCTGTGGAAAGGTCCCCCATGGTTGAAGC